>QGQB01000183.1:0-39393 GCA_003385265.1 Neonectria hederae | reverse complement strand
ATTATTATTATTATTATTATTATAATTATTATCCTTAGTTATATAAAGAAATTAATTATTATAGTAATAAAGCTATAATAATAATAAAGTAAGAAAAATAAATATATTAAAGTTAATCTTAGATAAAAGACTAAAAGTTAATAATATACTTAAGACTTAGTATTAGTATAAATATAAATAGAAATCTAAGAAAAAGTAATTTATAGAAATATTAAAGAGAGAAAAAAGAAAGAAAAGTATTATAAACTTAATAAAGAAATTATATAATAGAAATCTAAGTAATAGTTAATAGCTATTAATAGTTATAAAGTATTATATTAACTTTTAATTATTAATAATAAAATTACTAATTAATAAACTTGTTAATTATTATACTTATTTACTTAAAATCTAAATCTTTAACTATAATAGTATAATAATCCTATAGAAACTATACTAATATATAAACTATATATAATTAATATATATTTACTATAGAATTAAACTTTACTATATTTCCCTCTTTTCCCCTCTTTTTCTTTTCCTTATTCTCTTTTTCCCTATTTATTTCTCCTTTTCTTTTCTTTCTCTTTTTTCTTTCCTTATCCCTAAGAAATAGAATAATTTTAGTCCTAATATAAAGAACTATTAATTTATATACTATAATAGTATAAAGAACTCTATTTAAGCTTACTATAGAAAGAATATAAATTTTTATATATTCTTAGTTTTTCCTATATTTAAATAGAATAAAAATACTATTTATTTACTTCTTAAGTTTATAGTATATAAATAAATTAAATTAAATTAAATTATTTAATTTTTATATTAAATTCTTTAAATTTATAATATTAATTTATAGAGTTTTTTATTTATTTTTATTTTTATTTTTTAATAAAACTTATAAATATCTATAGTTACTCCTACTATACCTTAGTTATTTACCTAAAATTAATTCTAATCTAATTAATATTATCTATAGACTTTCTTTACCCTATTTCTACTTCTATATTATTACTATAATATATATAATATTTTTACTAAGTAAAATAGAGAAAATTAAGGTTATATATTATTCTCTTCTTTCTTATAAGGAAAATTTTTTATAGTAAAACCTATACTTACTATAGATTAAGCTTAGTATAGGAATAATTAGTAATTAATTTAAAAATCTTATTATTAAGACTAAACTTAAACTTAAAGTAATTATTCTAGAAGTTACTTTTCTCTTAGTTTAAGGATTAGTAATAATCCTAATTAATATTACTATAAGTTATACTTAATATATAAGTAATAAGATTCTAATCTTATTAATTCTTATAGAAATAATTATAATTACTATTAAAAAAGCAATATTAATTACCCTTTAGGAAATACTTACTAAAATCCTAACTTAAGCTTAAGTTACTTATAATAAGGGAATACTTTAGTTCCCTATAGTATTTCTATCTAAGGTAATTCCCCCTTACTTTAGTAGAGAGATTATTATTAAGTTACTAAGTATAACTCTTAATATTATATTCTATATACTATTAAATATTATAATAACTATTAATTATACTCTCCTAAAGGACTATTCCTTATTTATAGTAACTTTATACTATTTCCTTAGTAGGGATATTATAGTTCTCTTTTATAGACTAATTATAAATTTCCTAAAGGATAATACATAGATCCTTACTATCTTTAATATAAGTATATATTAAGTCTTTAGATAGTTTATAATAATTACTAAAGGGATCTTAATTATTTATATAGGAAGCTTACTTAAGGATTTAGTAATAGATATTTAATAAGTAAATAGTATTAAGATATATACTATAAAACTATTATAAAATTATTATATAATTAAACTTTATTAATTATTAATTATATTATTAATTAAACTAATAAATATAAATAAACTCTATAATTAAAGTATAATTATAACTATAGAAATATATTAAACTAAGTTCTATTTAGGGAAGATTTAACTTAGGTAATACTTTAAGTATTTTTACTTTAAATATATTATATAATACTATTAGAAATAAGCTAAGTATAATTACTATAGGAAAGCTTATTATATAAGAGATATAGTTTATTCTATTTCTATTAGTAATATTCCCTTAGTATATTATAATTATAATAGATTATACTTAGTATAATCCTATATATATTATATAGTATAGAAAAAGTAGGAATAAGTAAGGCATACCTATTTAGAGAGATTTATATAATTTAGTATTCTAAATAAGTAATATAATTATATAGTATACTTATTATAGGGTATAATAATAGTATTAATACTAATACTAATAATTATAATACTAAATAACCTAGTCTAAAGGGAGCTTAAGTAGCTTCTAAAGTAACCTTAAGCTAGACTAAACCTAGGTTTAATCTTAGTAATATTTAGGCTAATTAATTAACTTAAAGAGTAAATACTCTTAAAAGTAAGAGAAGGTACTCTAATACTAAGTAATAATAAGAATAATACCTAGGAAGATAAAGATTAGCTATATAAGTAATTTAGACTTACCCTAGGATTAAATAAGTTTTATTATATAATTTAAACTAAGCTCTATAAGGATTTATTATTATAGATATATAATTAGCTTTTCTTATAAAGTAAATTTACCTAAAACTTATATTATTATATATATATATTATACCTAACTTACTTCTCCCTTAGGTAAGAGTAATAAAGGGCTTTTTATTCTATAGCTTACTATTAGGTTTTTCCCCTCTATTATAAATTAATCTAAGCTACTTAGAAGAAGGTTTAAATAGTTCTAGAGTTAAAATAGTATATAAATAAATTAAATTAAAATTAATTTATAGTTTTATTTTAAATTTATATTTTTATTATTTAAAGTTTTATTTTATTTTATAATTTTATAATTTTTTATTTTATTTTTATTTTTATTATTTTTAATAACTTTTTTAAAATTTAATAATTTATTAAATTTAAAAATATAATTTAATAAAATAAGAATTAAAATTATAATATTTTTAAAATACTTAAGTATTTTTATAATATAATTAATTTTATTACTTAATATATTAAATTAATTAATTATTAAATTAATAATTATTATTATAAATATAATATATATATATTTAAATATTTAATTCTTTATTTAATAAATTATATTCTTAAGCTTTTTAACTTTTTCTTAATTTATATTTATATTATAACTTTAATTTATATTTATTTTATTATTTCTTTTTTTATATTAAAAAGCTTTTATTAAAATTTAAATAATAATAATAATAATAAATAATAAAACTTTATAATATATATATATATATATATCTAAATTATATAGCTTTTTATTATTATATTTATTTAATTTTAATAAAGATTTATTATATTATTTTTATTTATTTATATAATATTTATAAAATAAAAAATATTTTATATTATTTCTATAGAAATAAAAATAAGAAATTTATTCTTAAAAATAATAATATTTTTTATTTTAGTTTTTCTTTTTATTTATTTTAAATTAATATAAATATATAATAAAAATATTTTAAAAAGAATTTATAACTATAATTAATATTTATATATAAAATAAATTAATATAAATAACTATATATATTTTACTTAAGAATTATATTATATTTATTATAATAATAATAATAATAATAATAATAATTATTATTATTATAATTATTATTCTTAATTATATAAAGAAATTCATTATTATAATAATAAAATTATAATAATAATAAAATAAAAAGAATAAATATACTAAAAATAATTTTAAATAAGATATAAAAAATTAATAATATATTTAAAACTTAATATTAATATAAATATAAAAAGGAATTTAAAAAAAGAATAATTTATAAAAATATTAAAAAGAGAAAAAAAAAGAAAAATATTATAAACTTAATAAAGAAATTAAATAATAAAAATCTAAATAATAATTAATAATAATTAAGAATTATAAAATATTATATTAATTTTTAACTATTAATAATAAAGTTATTAATTAATAAACTTATTAATAATTATATTTATTTATTTAAAATTTAAACTTTTAATTATAATAATATAATAATCTTATAAAAGTTATATTAATATATAAGTTATATATAATTAATATATATTTATTATAAAATTAAATTTTATTATATTTCTCTTTTTTTTTCTTTTTCTTTCTTTTTCTTTTTTTCTTTTTATTTCTCTTTTTTTCTTTTTTTCTTTTTTTCTTTTCTTATCCTTAAAAAATAAAATAATTCTAGTCTTAATATAATGAACTATTTATTTATATATTATAATAATTTAAAGAGCTTTACTTAAACTTACTATAAAAAGAATATAAATTTTTATTTATTCTAGGTTTTTCCTATATTTAAATAAATAGAAGTACTATTTACTTCTTAAGTCTATAGTATATAAATATATTAAATATATAACTAAAATAGACAGGGGAAGTATAAGGTGGGTATAAAACAATAGAGAGTTAACTATATTAACACTAGCTAGACTTATCTAGGTATTCTTTCAGAGAGTGGACTAAACAATCAAGCTGTGATTAGATTAGTCGAGTAGTAAAATCCGAGTACGAGACGTCGGTTGCGTAGCAAGGACAAGTTAATGCTAAAGACAAGAGAGCCATTAGAGAAGCCGCAGATCTACACGGATGTCGATATACATATCGTACCAACAATCTTTTCAACTAGGTGTGTCCCAATGGACGTTCGAGCACGACGGGAATTTATGTTATGTGGCGGTCGACACTAATAAGTCTACTCTTTACTCATACGTGACGACGACTTTGAATAGCCACGTGGGGTATCCCAGGGCCGAATGACTGTCGGCGGCGCACAACTGCTCGTAAAATAAAAATTAACCCCCATTGGCCCCTAGTCGTTAATTATTATATTACATGTTTACATGTGAAGTTCATCCGATCGAGTAGTCAACGAGCGTTGGAGCCCGTGGTAGCTGGAAACCGGGCTCGAGAACTCACTCACTGGCGAGACAATATCCACAATGCTCGACCTCGGTGAGTTTAGTCGGAAGGATGCCCAAGAAGGCTGCGCAACCTCTTGGTCATCTTGATATCCTCTATCCTCTTGGTTTTCTCGAAACTGGGAAGGGTCCGCCCGGGTCACCGGGTCATCAATACCATCAGTGTCGGCCCTGGCACCAGCAGTTGTTAGGAGCAAGTTTCCTCCGACGTTGACAAGGCGAGACCCTTGGTACCACCATTGGTCCTCAAAGCCGTTATCAACTGTAACCATTGCTGCGGCCAAGGACTGCATCTCTCGAACCTTGCTCTTGTCACGATCGTTGGATTCAGGCCGTCGGGAGGATCCAGGAGCCATATCCGAGACTTGTCGCGTGTTACTTTGACGCCCATAGGCTTGCTCGTCGCTGTCTTCGTTGTCGTCGTCAGCATAGCCCATCGGGAAGGTCCAAGAGGACCAGGGCATTCCATCTTCACCCAGTCGGAACTGATTTGGAGTTGCGGGTAGAGCTTTCCAGACTTCAGGCTGAGGTCTCGGTCTTTGTGTGTTACCCATCGTGTTGGAGCTGGAGGATTCCGCGCTGACATCCCACGGACTGTCGTTGAAGGGCGGAGGAGCAGATCTCCCTCGCTCATGCGAGCTACGGGTTTGTGAGCGCGAGGGCCGTGGGTTGGGTAGAGTTTCCCATTGGAGGGTTTGGGATTGCAACTGTCGCTGTTGCGGTGGCTGCGGTTGGGGTTGCTGCTGTTGCGATGGAGGGACGGCTACAACATCTCTCGGGAAATAAGATGGCTGAGTATTTTGGGGCTGAGAATAGTGTTGTGGTTGGATCTGAGATTGAATTTGTCGTTGAGGTTGGGTTTGTGATTGTAATGGCTGTTGGTATATGACAGGGGCGGTCAAGAAATTTGTAGTCTGCGGAGGAAGCTGTCGAGGAAAATGATTTGCGCGATCTCGCATGCTCTTTGACATGTAAGTGAGCTGACGGTTCCGGGGAGTATGGCGGGGCGTCCAGGACACTCCAAACTCGAAGTGGACGTAGATAGCGGGCCGCTCAGCCATGACGGCGGTGGAGGGAGTGGGATCGCAATTGGCGAGAACCTCTGGAGAGCGATGATTGGGTCTGCTACTTGAGCGGGAACGAGACCGCAGTGCAAGCAGGGACTGTGAGGAAGATCGAGTCCGGAGATGCGGACCGGGAGAAATGTCTGGGTTAAGGCGAGTGGTGTTTAGTGAGGTGGAGGTAGAGGCGGAGGCGGAGGCGGAGACGGAGACGGAGGCCGGAGCGAGATGTGACGAATGGGGGGGGGGGGGAAATCGGGATGGGGCNNGGGGGAGGGGGGGGGGGGGGAAATCCGGATGCGGCAGGGAGAAAGGCGGGGCGGACGGAGGTAAGGAGGATACCGGTAGGGATAGAGGATGAGTCGTCTTGGAAGGAAGGCGAGTAGAAGTAGAAGAAGTAGTAGAAGTAGTTGTAGCAGCAGAGAAAGGGTAGCGGGCAGAATGTAAAGATTGAGTTGCCCACCTCGTGCCCATCCTTTGAAGGAGGGCGGCTGGGTTGAAGGCGAAGTGGCGGCACAAGCCTCGGTACCTTGATTTAGGTGGGCAGGGTAGCAAGGTACTTGGTAGAAAGGTGAGCCCTAGTGTCAAGCCTCAATCGCTGTATTTGGGTTCTTCTGGGCTCTTGGAGTCTTGGATCCTTTGGATCCCTGTAGAACGTGGGTTGAGATAGGACGGCTTTGCCACCTGGCTTGACCAGCTGGTGGTACTGTACTTCAGCTGAACTGAACAGGCCTGAGATATCTGATCGGGAATCAGGATTTCGAGAGCGGTCTCGAGTGGTCCGGACTGGTCCGTAGCGATCCCGGAGTGGTCGACAGTGGTATGGATTGTCGGCAGGATCACTGGGTTTGTTTTTGTTTGTTGGCGGTTTGATGGTTTTACTGGAATGGAGACGGACTATCTCCTGCTTCTCTCCGTGGGAATGATTGGTTAAGAGGGAGAACGAATGAATGAATGGCTTGTTTGAGTCAGGGTCGTTCTAGTAGTCAGTCGTCCTGGGCCACCGTATGATCCCTTTTTGTTTTCTTTTTCGGTTGCCCTTTTCCAATAGAACATATATCAGTCTCAAGAAAATTTCTGAATGAATTAGGTCTTGACTCGCCTCACCTAGGTGGATGAGGTACAATACAAGAATTCACTGGCCGACGAGTGAGTGGTGGTGGTGGTCCTCTTGTGGTGTTGGTGTGTTTGTGGCGGTGGAGTGCTCAGCTGAGGCGGAGAGTCCGGTACAAGTACCAGTACAGCAGCGCAGCACAACACTAGTACACAGCACAGTGAAGTACCGTAATCGCTACAGGGATGACGGTCGGCACTAAGTTGTCAGGTTGGGTGGCGAAGGCGGAGGGCGAGGGGCGAAAGACGAAAGTCGGCGGGTGTCTTGATCAGTCGACTTTTGTTTTGACCCTTGGTCTATTTTAGACTGTAGCGGAGACGGTACGAATAGACGGCGAGTACTTCGTATGGGGACACGCGTATTTGCTGCCCGTCTGGCGGTTTAATTCGGGTTCGGTTTCACTCAGGCGTTTTCTTGCCCAGCAGACAGACGTCGAAGTTGAAGAAGTGAGGAGAAGGGCGAGAGAGAGTTAAAGAATCCTACAAGTCATCCCGGGAGACGAGGTGTCTAAGGGAACATGGGATAATGGGACTCGGGAGGGAGACTGCACCCAAACGTCGATCCTTCTGGCGATGGATCTGGCTGCATGGAGACGTGCATGGAGATGCCTGAAGGTACGTGGAGAATCTCGGTTGGAGGATCAAGCGCTTGCTTTAGTGAGTCCAAATACATGCTATCACTGCATTGCAAATTGCGTTGGAACCTGTCCAATAAAGCACAGCCTTCAAACCGGCTTCGCCGTAGTTGGCTGAGGTGATATGAGACGGCCCTTGACGGGGGGAAAGGATCCCTCGTCCATGCTCGCTATGATCCTCATTTCCATTCTTTTAAACTGCTAAACTGCCATTAACTATTACCCCCTGTATCCCTTTGACAGTCCTAAGGCAACACTTCCGTACCAGGCCCCATATGAGCCCAGCCAAGGCAGAGATACATGCAGTGACGTTGAGCAGCCGCTGATGAGCCGCTGATGTTGCAAATTAGCAGCAGAAATAGGGATCACTGCCAAGTTTAATGTATCTTTATGTCGATCTGAGAAGTGTGAGGACTTACATCGCCACATAAATTTGTATTAAGTCTAATGTACCCTTCAATTGCCTGTTTGTGGTTGGATTAAATCCTTGCTCGTGACCCAAGTATTGCCTTAGGACTGTCAAAGGGATAGTAGTACCATTTCGCTGGAAAACCCCCTGACGTGAGGCCTTAGCTGTGGCTGTGTTACCCATCACCAGGGGTGCGGGCCCCGGGCCATCACTAGTTTAGCGCATCCTCCTTGTCGGTCGGGTAGCAGATATGAAGTACCGGTACTCTGTACAAGTACAGTGTGCATACTCAGTACATCCCTTTGAGTGTGCGAAGGTTCCGTACCGCTCACTGTAGGGATGTTTGACCAATCATCGAAAATAGTACATATAACCACACTAAGCTTTAGTGAGGATCAAAGTACTATAATCCCTGCGCCGGGGTGATATGGGGCCGATACCTCTGAGGAGACTTCGCACGCTCAAAGGGATGCATGGAGGCAGGCCGCCTTCTCGACTGTCTCATCCATATTGGCTGAGTGGGTGAACAACCTGTCAGGATGCCACACATCAAACAAAACAAAACAAAACATTTAACATTTGACATTTAACAGCGCACAACCAAGCAGTCACCTTGCATTGACATCTCTTCTGCCAATTTATGCACGGCTTCTGTTTTAGCGACCTTCAGTGCCTACCCATCGTCTACCCCGTCATCTATTGCGACCTCACTTGGGTAAATCTGAGACTAGAGAGAATGCAGACGTCCAGATGCCAGGTGTCAGATATCAGTCAGACGCCAGACTTGGTGCCTTGACAGTGCATAGTCTGCCCGCCTGTTTCCATTCTTCATACATCTGTGCGCTGACTAGCTAAATCCTTGAACTTTTTGACCGTTGGTATTCTTAGCAACCCGTCATCTCCCATGGACCATCATCACGACTCCGCCTTGCACCGTTGCTGCGCCGTCGCCGACCATTTTATCCACCGCAAGCCTGCCCCGTCCACGAGATAGCTTGTTCTCTGTGTCGCATTTCCATTTCGCATCTACTTCTCGCACTACCAACATGTGCATTGGATAGCGGGACGAAGCCTCAGACTTCAGAGAAGGCATTTTGCTCGCAGGATCAATATCAGCAAAGACAGGGGGCATCGACACCATCACATCCCCGGTGGTCCACCGGGTCATCCCTAAGAAGCAAGCGGTATCCTCTTCCGGCTCTTCGTCTCGTCGTGAGAATCACTCTAAAGACTATCCCGAGAGATGATTCAAATTCGGATCATTTATCTATCTGTACACGGATACCCCAAAGCTAAAGCCGTGGCAAACCCAGCACAAGACTCTCTGGGTATAACTCAGTACTAACCCATATCGCAACTTCCCCGGCTCCAAGTCAGCTCGGTAAATTCCTCGAGCACAGGTCGCCAAAGAATTTGACGTCAATGTTCCAATATGCCGAAGATTTCTGTCTCCGCACCCCGGCCCGTCTCATCAACCTCGACGGCGCCATCATCACCCCTTTCATACCAGCTCGGCGTCCGACTTAGCTCTCTCTCTGCTATCTGGAGTGCCCTGGCCATGCGTCTCCCAGAACTTATCCTGCTTTGACTGCCCTGTTAGAAGGCCTTGAATGTCGAATGGGTCTACGAGCGTCACCCAAAACGGCCTGGAGTCCTTGAATCCGGGGCCTTCCACCTCTGTCACACCATCCTGCGCCAGATTGATCTTATTGCTCTTTGGGAGGAACCGTCGAGGATGTCGAACGTTGAACATGACCAAATTAATCAACATTAGGGCCGCCTCAAAGACATAGAAGAACCACTCGTTGCGCACAATCGGCGACATGGTCTTGGGGTCGAACCCGGGCCCGAAACGCAGCTCGGCGACACCAAAGTACTCGACCAGGCGAAAGATGGTACGCGCCAAGATAAGGGCGGTGCTGGTGTAAAGCGTCACCAGCGACCTGTTGAGGTGATCGTTCTTGATGCCGTTGGATAGACACCGGCGATGGAACAGGGTGGTCAGGGCGAAGAACAAGACGGCGACAACGATCTGGAGGATCAGCGACGTCTTAATGAGGGCGTGGCCTGTAGAAATCTCGCGGTCCGTCAACGATTGATTCGCCGAGTACGACGCGCCCCATCCGTTGAGTGCCTCGATGATGCCGGAGATGAACCCGAACGTTGTCAGCACCCGGCCCGGGTGGAGAGGCGAGTTATAGGGAACGTAGTAGAGGATCCGACCGAGGATGTGATAGTTTTGCAGCTCTAGGAGTGGTCTACGTGATCCCGTCAGTCAGAGTCACTGATTCGTATACATCGACCATGGAGGGGTTAACTTACGGAGCGGCATACGTGATGCAGATGCTGGCGATAAAAACATTGAGGTTGTCGTAGTGAAACGCCCCATACTCACGAAGGCTAAAGCCAGCCGTGAAGAGGAGACAGCAGAAGGGGAACAGGGGAGTGAGTATCCAGCATTTGTAGCGACTATGGTTGTGAAGTGTTAGTCTAGCTTTAGAGCGTGTCACTGAGAAGGGAGAGCTAGTCGCCGCAGGTAATACTTACAAGCACTGCCAAACATGAAGCAAGCCTGATGCTAGGAACGCGACGAGGAAGATGGCGGCTCCTTTATTGGGGGCGTAGTAGAAGTAGCTCCCGTCGACTGAGCAGTCAACCAAGGGTTAGCGGGTGGACGGATGATGGATAGCAACGGTGTAAGTGAGGGTTAGTCACCCGTCATGGGACTTACCGTATTCGCCGTTTGACATGGTTGCTGTAAGGGTGTGTTGCTCGTGTGACGACTCTTCAAACCAGTGTGGAGATGACGCTCAGAGCCATGTAAAGTCGAGATGTAAAATTGCAGCTCAAGTTGAATCTCGCTTTCTCTTGCCAGGAGATGGGGGATCCAACTTGCCTCTTAAATAGGATGTCATGTTGCATCGATATCGCATCTCGACAATGGGAACCTTTTCGCACCTTCGCAACACACCTTCGCACCATCATGCCTAAGCCAGCCGCCTTCAGCCCTGTGGCAATCGCCGGCCAATCGCATTGTCGCGAGGAATACGATCACAACGCGAGCGAGCCACGCCGGATCGATGTTATGTACCTATTTTCAGCCAACAATGTACCTGACAGTGCGAGACTAGGCGTATGTATACCCACCCTCCTACCGTTGCCATACTTGTCCCGCGTCGCTCGTTTTCCTCGTATCCGTCGGTGCCTTGGCTTTGTGAGGTGGAATAACGTCGATCTTCAGCTTTGACTTGGTAACGTCGCCTGCTCATCAAATCCCCCCGCAAGCTATCACAGGTCAGACTACCGCTTTGCCTAATCGCGCATCATACCACGAGGAAATGCAAACCTCGTCGCCTTTCAATCTACTCCGTATGCGAGCGAAGCAATTAACTTACTCGTGTAAGTTACGTATGCACTCGTCGGGTGCTCGCTCATCGAGATGACGCTACTAGCCCTCCCTCAATGAGATCGCCACTCACTCACACACCCACAAGACGGAATTGCAACATAAGCAAATGTACATGGGACACCTTTATCTGGAGTGGGATCTTTATTCATTTCATTTCTTCTCTTCTCATGTCTTACTTATTTCCCCCTACTTCGCATTTAGACCTAACCCTGAGATAGGATGCACACAGAAACTCCATCCTCGAATCGTGAGCCTCCTCCTGTGGTTCCATCCAGCCGCATCCCGTCGTCCCTCGCCCCAAGATCATCCATTGTCGTCCCCACGGACAAGTCCTGGGGCCATCGTGCGCTTGACAAGACCCATCCATAATATCCAAAGCCAGCTAGTGGCTTGTATCTGGGCCCATAAATGCTCCGCTTGTCGCCTCGTACAAGATGCACCGCCTTGGTTCATTACATTACTCGACTTCTCCATTCCTCATATCTTACATTTGGTGATTATAAAGGTCATTTTGCTCTTCTTCTGCCCGTTTGTCCATCTGTCTTCGCTCAATCGACGCCCCAGCTTCGACTGCTTTTTGATGACACGGGGCTTTCGGGGCTGTCCTCCGCTGCACCCTCGCCATTCTTGACCCGAGAGCGATGCCGGCGATGGTGATGCTGGGCTTGGTGAGAGCCCATGTACTCATCGTCGCTCCAGTCACTGAGCTCGCCGTCCGAATAGTCCCACTGCACTGGGATCTCCTCGCCGTCGTCGTTGTACCCATACACAAGGCCTCTCCACTCCCCGGCGAGAATTTTGGCCGCCACCCGGAGCATCAGCTTGATCAGATAGGTGGGAGGGCCTAGTATCATTTCGAGAGTCTTGGTGATGATGGCCATGGGGATCCTCTTAACGGCTGCCAGCTTGCTTTGGTAGGGATGTCGCTCGAGTAATTGGGCCGGTGTAAAGAGGTTTGCCGCTGAAGGGAGAGGCGATAGAGGACCTCCTCGTACCGATATACTGCTCGTGGTCGCCCGATGGCTCGCGGTGGACCGCCGAGGCCTGGTTACTGGACGTGGCTCCTCGACTGCATCCGGGGTAGTGCTAACTGGGAACGCACCCACCATCTTGATGGGCAAATCATCTGGAGCCGTAGCATCGCTCTCGTGTGAAGCTGCACTCCCTCCTTCAGATCCCGTCTCCCAGCCGCTTATCGTTTCTGAAATGTCTTCACCGTGCGACGCTATGTCATTCGCTTCAGCAGAGTCACCTTCAGCAGACTTAGCAGTCTCCCCGAGCCGAGGGGTCGGGGTTGACGGCGACAAGAGTGGGGAATCAGGGTGCCAGGATTGTACACTATGAAATGAATCCTCGCTGCCGCGACGTCGAAGTCGCTGCTTTTCGAATCCACTTGTGTTGCCAAGAGAAGGTTCTGCTCGGCCGTTCTGCAAATGCGACTCGGCGTTGCTCGATGAAGCAGAAGTGATCAAGGCCGAGTTTGAGTGTGACGGCATCGTCGATGATCTAGTCAGGGCAAACGCAGTTCGCCGGAGTCGAGTCTTCATTCGGTCTCCATGGCTCCCAGTGCCCTCGTGTAATTCATAAGCATCTTTGGAGATGTCTAGAGGCGTTGGCGACTCGGCAACCACGGATAACTCATGGTAACCTTGGCTCGACGAGCCTTTGGGGATATTCGAGCTGTGCTTTGAAGTATGCGGAATGTGCATGCCATCGTGTGACGTCGATGGAACAACCAAGGGTGGAAGGCGTAAACGTCGAGATTCGGTGTCGTATTCTTCTGGATTCCACTCAAAATCGTGCTCATCGCCTCGTTGCCTTCGCTCTTTAGGCTCTTGTGGTTGTGGACCTTCTACATCCCATGTACGATCGAAAAGGTTCCCGCTTCCGTCGAATGCTTCCAGTCGTTCAGCATTCTCAGTCTCGATTGCGGATTCAAGTTCGCCAACACGTAAGGGTACGAATGATTTCGAACTTGAGTTTTCTGGTCGACTGGTCGGTGGGCTCTCGGGTACGTGTCGAGTCGGTCTTGTGCTGTCCAGTCGGCTATCTGGTGGGCTTTCAGGCACGTCAGGGTGTTGCTCCTTACTGAAAGGGGTCAGGGTTGTAGCTTGTGATATCATAGAAGCCCTGCGAGCTAGGATGGGTGAGATAGGTGAGGCGGCATCGGCTGGGGTGACCGGTGGTGATCGTAGGACTGGTGTCCAAGGCTTCTTAACAAGAGGCGTATCGGGGCTCTCGGGTAGTTCAACAGTGAATGTGCGTTTGAAGGGGCATACTGTCTTCTCAAACTGCAGGATTTTATCAAGGACTTCCCGCAAGGCTATGGCTCGTTCTTGGTCTTCAATTTCGGCCACGGGAAGTTCTATTCTCCAGTATTGAGGCCGACGAATCTGCAGGACAAACTTGCTGTTTATCTCGTCGATGCACCAGCATTGGCTCTTAGGTAAGATAGGCTGCAATGCAGAGCCGCAGTTTAGGAACGCGACGGATCCCGGAGCGCGATATATTCGAAATGGGCCTGTATATATTCGGGTCAGTGCGAAGGTTCACGTTCAGAGGCTCCGAGATAGCGCGGGCTTACCAACAGCGATAGTCCTCTCAATCTGCGAGGACCACGAGAGGCTGTTAGGCGCATCATCGGCCGGAAGCCCGGAGCTACGGGAGAGAGCCCTTGATGAGGCACTGAAGGAGATGATTTTAGCGTTGGGGTGACTGTAGAGTGTTTCGACGATGCCCTCACCGAGGGCAGCGGTAGAGGAGGAGGGTGAGGCAGAGCTGGCGCGAGCCGACTCTACTTGTGAGGCTGGAGCCGTGGAAACCCGTCTTGGTGGCGGGAAACGCGGAGGTGTAGATGTGGAATCATCCATGATGGAATTGGTGTAGAAATATATTTGTAGTGGCGCAAAGGACTCCTTGGCATGCGTTTAACTTAGGCATCTCGACGGGCCGACGAGAAGTTGGGTCTCATGGTTGGCTCTTGGGTGACGTCGACGACGGGATCCCGAGGTTTAGTCTTGCGGTGTCGCGTCGGTGGTGGGATTCTTGAGCGGTCGGCGAGAAAAGGAAGGGCGATAATCGATGGAGTGAGAGAAAAGTTCTAAAAATGAAGAGGGGTTTTTTTTTTGGTTTTTTTGGCTGCTCGAGGGATCAAAAACGTATATCACTATCGAACGACTTGAGGAGATTCGCAAGGTGGCTGTTCTCGACCTACTGACAGTGCCCGCGTCCTGGAGGAGAGGCACCATCGCTCCGGGAGATCGGGGGCACCACCCCGGGCGATGAGACTTAGTCAGCACCCGTAGTCGTCCTCGGAATCCACCACCATTCGTTCACGCACTTGGCACCAGCATCTTGCATTGCTGCTTGCACCAGTAGTGTCGCATTTGTACCTGCGGGGCGCCTTTCCCCAACTCCACCTGTCTTGTTCGTATGAAGTACATTGGTATCGGCTACCTGTGTCTACTAGTACTGTCTCCTCTCAGCATTCATGAGGTGCCTGCTATGAAGGGACACACGACGATACCGTACAGCCCATAATCTAGTGGGAGCAAATCGAGACGACGCCTTCCCATGCTCAGGCTTCTATCAACCTCCTTGGAAGGTAGCTACCTTAGATACTAGTAGTATCTCTGTCATAACTCAATGGCGGGTACTGCATACCAGTCTAACCAAGCTAAACACAATATGATCAGTGCAAGGTCCTCCTCACTACACACAGAGTGCAGCGTATAAATGACACCAACCACGATTGCTGTCAAGGAGAATTAACATGAAACTACCAATACGGGTGGCACGTGCAAATAGCTCAATCACTGCAGTTGGTCCTGTGTGCAAAGTACAGAGTACAAAGTACAAAGTATGCACAAAGTAATTATGCAAGGGACAAATCAACTTGCGTGCTCAGCCTCTGCCGCACGTCAGCACAGGTACCTTGGCAGAAAATGTAATGTACCTGATAACTGGTGGCTGGGTCCTACGTCACCACTTCACGACTCGGACTCAGCTTAGGTATCTACCTGCACCTAACCGTCAACCTGCCTCACTTTCCAACGCCAACACCTCGCCTACTTAGGATTTCCCCCAACCCACAGTGTGACAGAAGGTCACTTGTCGTTGGTCAAGTGGCGTGACTTTCAGACCTCAAGATCCGACCGAACCTGTCTTCTCGACCTCCACGACCCCATCTCTGAATCCCAGGGCTTAATTCCACCACTACCCCTTCACCAAAATGGCGTCTGACCAAATCTCGCAGGTCGAAGGGCTCCATGTTGACAAGGAAAAGGTCAAAGAGGCATTTGATCTCTCCCATTTCGACCTAAACACTGTCATCCGTGGTGCCCAGCTCACCCTTGTTGGAGGCAAGTAAACCCGCATCATGCGAAGGCCCCTCTCTAACTTGCCATGCTGACGAGTTTCAAGCATATCGAGCCCTTCAGAATCCCGCCCTCTTCACAAATGATCACTACCGCCAGGCCGCCATTGCCGTTGGGGCCGGAATTTCCATCAGGCTTATCATCGCCATTCCCGTGGGTCCAAAAGTGTATTGGCTACAGCCTAACAATCTCCCACTAACACCGCATCCACAGATCATTGGAGTCAAGGTCTTCATCTGGTTCATCTCGTTGTTCGTCTCCCTTGACTCTGTAACATGGGATGACAGCCTCGTCAACAGCCTAGACTTTGTTGCCGAATATGTCCTTCAAGCGCCCTTCTTCCTGATGGCCCTGATGCGCTACGTGGTCCCAACACTGGACAACCTGTAAGCCCACCTCACTCCTTTCATCATCGCCTAGGTTCCGTCATCGAACATATTACTAAACATTTACAGCTTCATGCAATCGCTGCAGTGGGTCGACTCGACCTATGTCCAGAAGCACAAAGACGAGAAACCCTCTGATCTTCGTGATATGTACTATCCCAACCTTAAGATGTATCGCGCATCTGATGGAAGTACGCATTCTGAGAGCACCGCGCAGGCTGTGTCCATGTTTCTTTACCGCTTCGTCCGCAAGGGAGCTATCTCCCTTACCGTTTTCGCCCTATCATATACGCCAGTCGTTGGTCGTTTTGTCCTCCCCGCTGCGAGTTTCTACACCTTCAATCACGCGGTTGGCTTAGGTCCCGCCTCGGTCATCTTTGGAACTGGCGTTTTTCTCCCTCGACGATACCTTGTCATTTTTCTGCAGAGCTACTTCTCTTCCAGGAGTCTGATGCGAGAGCTGCTCGAGCCCTATTTTGCACGGGTTCATTTCACAAAGGAGCAAAAGCGAAACTGGTTCCGCAGCCGCGAGGGCGTCCTCTTTGGCTTTGGCTTAGGTTTCTACATTCTTGTCAAAATACCGCTTGTTGGCGTCCTCGTTTACGGCATCGCTGAGGCGTCGACTGCCTACTTGATTACCAAGATCACCGACCCTCCCCCTCATCCCAGCGAGATGAAGGAGTACGCCATCACCCAGCAAATCTGGACGAACAAACACGAATTCTTGGATTTATCCCTGGCAAACATCGATTCCCTTCACAAGCTCAAGGTCTCTAACAAGGAGCAATGATATCCTTACCTTTCCTTAAATAATTGGCACAAGTATGCCCTGGTGGGTCGTCATAGATCCAACGAGAGGATGCATACGAATATTGACACACACCTAAAGCGGGGGGAAAAAGTCCAACAACGCCGTGAATCAACGGCGGGCTAAGAGCTGGGGAGATGATATGTTAATAAAACTGGAATTCACGGGTCTGGGACGAAAACAAGGAGAGACTGCTCACGGGACAAGGGTACTGGCCTTATGACATATTTCTACATTTAGAATGAATACACTCGGGGGCCATTGGTATCGGATATGCCTCTTCTCGTATCAATGACGGAACCTAAATATTCGAGGAATATGAGACACTCTACATATAAGGGCTCAGTCGAGGGTGCTTAAGATCCGATCAGTCAAGTAGTCACTGCCAGGGCTATGGTCAGGTAATATTCAATATCCATCGACTTAAGGCCCATCTTATTGCAACTTCAAGGCCACTGAGACTACCAATCAGGGATAACGCTGAATCGTTCATGCCCGGTGTCTGTACTATGCTGCCTGATGGCTCTGTCACCTTGGCCTATAAAGTCGCACCCTCGCGCATCACAACTACGAAGAACGCTGTCACCCTCGACATCTCTTATTTCACTCAGATCGACATGGCCCGTCTGCTCCGCATGCTTCCTGCCCTCAAGCTGGCCGCTTCCGATCCAATCGCACCCAGGGACGTCGCATCTGAGGACGAGGCCCTCGGTGTCGGTGTAGTAGTGAGCTGCGTTGAGCTTCCGGACAAGTTCTTCGGTTTTTTGCAGAACTTCGTCATCATCCGTTGGCCAGACTGTCCGATCCATCTCCGGGGGGAGTGTTGTAGAGCTGTGTGGGAAGTCCGAGTAACTAAAGGCCACTCGGTCGTAGTGAATCCCTGAATAGACCAATACACATCGATCCCGCTTCTCTTCGCCAAAGTTGATTAGGTTTTGAACCTGTATACTAGATCAGTGAGATTTTCCTGAGCCGGGTGTGATTTAATCAAGAACACGCACCTGGACATCAAAGGTGCAAATTTGTATGTCAAAAATGGCAGACAGGATGCTCAGTTCGATTCCACCTCCCCAACGGTCCGGGTCTTGGATGCTGCGGCAGTACTGGTTGGGCGGGGATCCCAAGACGGCTTCTGAGTAGACATCCGGGTGCTCAACGATGTAATCAGCCATCATCCTCCTGAGCTGCTGAGCAGGGATTTGCTTGGGTAAGGCACCGCCGAATGCAGTAAAGAGACAGCTGTTATCGCTGGGCATGACCCGAAGTACTATGTCTGTTAGCCTCAGTATGCTGTACAATACGAACATCAGACGTACACAAGGTGCCTTCACGTGATGGCCAGGGAACATTGATGTCCTCTGGACTTTCGCTTGACTGGCCTACTGGCCGTGACACAGCTTTATAAGGCTGGGATGTTGGAGCCGGAGCGACCGGTGCCTCTTCCGGGACGATAGTCAAAGTCTCGCCATGAAGACCTACTGACTTTGCCACTTCGCTGACTTGACCCAAGTCAAGGGTCTTCATAGCCATTGGTGGGCCATACTTTACAGTGAAGGTGGCAATGCCTGTCCGAACCCGAAGCTCATCCAGAACGTCTTGGACAGTGGCCGAGTCTGAAACTTCGATGATACCGGTACCGTCGGGTGCTTTGTAACGAGCTCGCATGTTGTAAAGCGCTGCGGTAATGGGTTTATAAGGCTAACGAAGCTCGCAGCGTGACTTTGTAGCTGCTGTTGGATGCACGAATGAAGCCGGTATGATGGTGTCGGGATGTGGAGAGCGGGGACCACAGGGCGGATGCAAGGGATTATTTGGCGAATAGAAGCCAACACGTAGGACGAGACACGCAACCAAGCAAGGAGAGGCAAAAAAAAAGGAATTTTGAATCCTATCAATTCAGAATGGCACTGAAGCTGTTACAGGTCAAAAGTAACCTTAATCTTACTACTTCTCTAAGTAATTCTCATGTCTTACCAACTTGCTTACCCAGGAGTGGCGTGGCAATTAGTTAATAATGTGGCTAGAGTTATAAAATTAATTAGTCTAAAATTTACTAACTAAATACTAATTAGAATTAGTTAGTATTTAGTTAGTATTTAGTTAGTATTTAGTTAGTATTAGGATTATAAAATTAGTTAGTATATATTAAAAGAATTAGTATTTAGTTAGTATAAACTTATATTAATACTAATTAATTTTTCTATATTAAATACTAATTAAATACTAAGATAATTAGTTAGTATAGCTTTATACTAATATTAATTAATTAGTATAAAATTAGTATATTTTATATAAATTTTATTAAAGTAAATTATACACTTAATTTAATAAGCTATTTATCTAATTAAATTTATTATAGATTTATTTTTAGTAATTAACTATTATTAATTATAATACTTAAATTAATAATTAATTCTTATTAATCTTATTATATAATTTAATAAGTAATTATAATAAATTCTAAATTCTAATATTTAAATTAATAATTAGCTATAATAAATTATTAACTTATTATATTAAAATATTTATTTTATTACTTAAATTTATAATTAGTAATATTTAATAATAATTTTTTATATAAATAGTTTTTATTTATTATAATTTCTAATTAATATTTAAAATATATTTTAATATTATAATTAAAATCTTTATATATATTATTCTAAATATAATAATATATTAAAGTTATAATAATATATTAAAGTTATAATAATAATATTAATATATTTAATTTATTTATACATTATAAATTTATAAAATACATAGTATTTTTATTCTATTTAAATATAAGAAAAGCTTAGAATAAATAAAAATCTATATCCTTTCTATAATAAGTCTAAATAAAGCTTTTTATACTATTATAATATATAAATTAATAGTTCTTTATACTAAGACTAGAATTATTTTATTTCTTAGGAATAAAAGAGGAAAAAAGGAAAATTTAATAAAATTTAATTCTATAATAGATATATATTAATTATATATAATCTATATATTAATATAGTTTTTATAGAATTATTATATTATTATAATTAAAAGTTTAAATTTTAAATAAATAAATATAATTATTAATAAGTTTATTAATTAATAGTTTTATTATTAATAAATAGAAACTAATATAATATTTTATAATTATTAATAATTATTAATTATTACTTAGATTTTTATTATTTAATCTCTTTATTAAACTTATAATACTTTTCTTTCTTTTTTTTCTTTTTAATACCTTTATAAATTATTCTTTCTTAAGCTTTTATTTATATTTTTATTAATATTACTATTATAACTTTATACTAAGCTTAAGCTAAAGAAGAATACTTAGATAAACCCTTTTACTTTTTAGAATATATTATAATTAAATTAACTATAGCTTAAGGACTTTTACTTTTTCTTCTTTTAATAGCTTAACTCTTATAATCTTTATTTCTAAAGAAGTTTAAAAAGTTCCTTAAGTTAATAAATAAGTAATATATAATAATTATTAACTAAGCTTTAACTTAGATTTATATTTTCTATATACTATTCTTCCTCTTAATAACTATATTAATATTCTTACTATTATTATTTTCCCCTTAGATTATTAATTAATATTAATATTTTTCTAAAATACTTATTATTAATTTACTTTTACTTAAGTAATTCTATAAATCTATAGTTAATATAATATAATTATATTTCTTAAGTTAAATAGAAATTTAAAATTAGAATTTTAATTTACTTATAAAGATATAATTATTATATAGTTTATTATAATAGAAAAGGAATAAATTAATATTATCTTTATAAAAACTTAATATTAAATTATTATTCTTTATAATTTTCTAAATAGTAAAAATAATTTACTTATATTATAAACTCTAATTAATATTATATTAAATAATTATATACTTTTTATTAGTAATTTTAATTTTAATTATTTACTTTAGGATTATTATATTTATTTAAACTAAAATAATAATAATTTTATTTAGAAAATAATATAACTTTATATTAATTTCTTTATATTCTATAGAATAATTATTAAATTAACTTAAAGTTATAAAAATAATACTTTTAATTTTACTTAAGCTATAAAAACTATTAATACTATTTAAAAAAGAATAAATTATAATTTAAAAGAGTTTAATTATATTTTATAATATATTTATATTTAATTTATTTATATACTATAAACTTAAGAAGTATATAGTATTTTATTTCTATTTAGATATAGGAAAAACTATATAAAAACCTATATCCTTTCTATAGTAAGCCTAGGTAGAGTCCCTTATACTATCATAGTATATAAGTTAATAGTCCTTTATACTAAGACTAAAATTATCCCACTTCCTAGGGGTAGGGAAGGAAAAAGGAGAAAGAGAAGAAAAGGAGAAATAAATAGGGAAAAAAAAGGGGAAAAAAGGGAAAGAAAAAAGGGGAGGGAAAGAGGGAGATACAGCAAGGTCTAATCCCGCAGTAGATGCGCATCTGTTGCATATAGCTTATGTACTAGTGCAGTTTCCGTAGGGTTATTATACCATTGTGGCCAGAGGCCCGGGTTTTAAGTGGGTAGGCACAGCCGCCGGTGGGTCTATCAGCCGGCGGCTTTGCTGTCAGTGGTTAGAGGCTGGCGCAGCGCTCTACAGCTGCTAGCAGCTGTCGGCCGTCACCCGGATTTCTGTTATTTAGTCTCTTCGTCAGGCCTGCGATGCCTTCCTTCCTTTCTTCCCTCTTCAACGCCTCTGTGAGTTGCCCTTTCGGTGGGTGGTGGAGGCGCGGGTTCGGGACGGGTCCATGGGTCAGCACTGCGGGCTTGGAGGATTTAATATGAGGGTTAGAGGATTTAATTGGGTTAGCAGCTGTTATAGCTAGGCCGGTTTTTTGCCCTTCGTGGCTTTTTCCGGGTGCATTTTACCTCCCCGTAAGGGGGGCAAGAAGCACTCGGAGCGAGGGCGCGTTGTTTCCGATTAGGGGCCGCTGACTCTAGCTTATTGCTCTGCAAGCTCGCGCTCCGCTTCTGCGTTATAATCGCGGTTACCGTGGATTTAAAGGGCAAGCTTATAGTACGGAATAAGGCACTAGTCTAGGAACTAGCGGGCAAGTGATTATGCTGTTTTATGCTCTAATAATTAGTATCTTAGCTTACATTAATCCCATGGTAGGTTTATAAGGTAGTAGCATTATTCTATGAATCTTAGGTAGAAGATAATAATATATTTAGGTATTTCTTTACTAGTTCTATATAGGTACTATAGTAAGGGTATATTAGGCATACCCCTTAAGAAGAGGAAACTTCTTAGACTAATTTTTCCTATTCTTAGTTATATAAGTATAAAGCTTTAGTATTTATTAAGGCCTTAATATAAGTATAATACTTTCTTCTTACTAGTAGGGGGATAGACTTCTATAGGTTTAAGGTAATTAATCTTTTAGTATTCTCTTACTTTATCCTAGAGTTAGGTCTACTGTATAGTCTACTTAGATAGGGTATAGTCTTTAATAGCTTCTAGGGTTAGTTTCTGTCCTTTGTAAGAGAACTAGCTTTTAAGCTAGTTTTTAATTTCCTACTATAGCTACTACTATAGTTTCTGCTATTAGTTATAGTAGATTTATCTTATAGCTATAGTAGTAATAGTTCTTATAAGGAGTATAGTTTCCTATTTCTCTATATAGCTATAGAATTAAGTAATAAGTTTATTAAGGTAAATATTAAGGGGGGGAATAATTAGTTTAATTTCTAGAAGGTAGACTAATATAGCTTTATAAACTCTTATTACTATATATAAATTCTAAGTTTACTCTACTATAAGTATATATATAATCCCTTAGGGTTTTCTTCCTAGGGGAATTAAAATATAGTATACTCTAATACTATAAACTATTATAAATCTTATAACCTATATATAGATTAATCTTACTATTTTAAGACTAATTCTCTATATACTTATAGTAATTATAGTAAAAGCTTATTATTAATATTCTAACTTCCCTTTAAAATATTTAATATAAAGTCCCTAGAGAAGCTTATAATAAAGAAAGAATCTAAGGAATCTATATAATTTAATTAGTATTATTATTAAGTCTTTAAACTAAATCTATATTTAGTTTACTATATATTTCTAGGTAAAGTAAAAGAGCTTTACTTTATTTAGTTCTTAGGTTATTCTAGTAGTCTAAGCTTAGTTATTATATACTTCCTAAGTAGTTTTAAGTTAGGCTTATATTTCCTCTATATTATATCTAAATATAAGTAGATTAATATTATTTATAAATTTAATAACTATTATCCTAAGGGTATTATTTAGAACTTTATAGAGGCTAACTATAAAGAGAATAAATAGTATTAGTAATAAGGGAAATCCTTAGGGAATACCTATATAAACTTTAATAAGGTTAAATATTTATCTATTAAATTAGAAGTATACTAATTATATTATAAAGTAGTTAATAAGTTAAACTAAGAACTATCTTAAGAATTCTATTTATTATAGAATTATAATAAACTATCTATAGTTTACTCTATTAAAGGCCTTAGTAAAATTAAGTTAAAGGAAAGAGGTAAAACTATATTAACTCTATACTATATATACTACTTTAATAACTATTACTAGGGTAAGTTTAATAGATTTCCTTAGTTTATTACCTATTTACCCTAGAGGTAATAGCTTCTTTACTTCTACTATAGTTATAATATATTATCTAATAATTATTTTAATAACTTTACTAATTATATTAAGTAGAAATATTAATTATTATCTTAATATAATCTATTACTATACTAAGGTTTTATTAGCTTTAGGAATAACTATAGTAATTATAAAGTAGAAATAAATTAAGAAGTAACTAATTATAATACTTATATTTATTATTTCTATAAATATAAAGATAAATAGCTTACTATATACTTTAAGGAAACTAACTAAGATCCTATTCTCTCCTAAGGCCTTCTATAACCTAATTTTTCCTAGGGCTTCTTTAATCTTATTAGGATTAATACTAGGGTATATTAAGCCTAACTTAGGTTTAGATATCCTAAGGGAAGGTAGAGAAGAGAAGTCTAAGTTATTAGCCTAAAGTTTAGAGAAGAATTTTCCTATAAGGACTTTAGTCTTTTTTATATAGAGTTTTACTAATTTTAGATAATCTAGTTAAGTAAGAAATAGGAATTATAGTAAAATTATAATAGTATTACTTCTTAATCTAACTTATCTTTTTATACTTTAGAATTATATTATATTATATTTTAAGAATTCTATTAGGAATTCTCTCTATTAGGAGTACTAAGTATTCTTTATATAGTAGTCTTATAGTAAATATACTTTAGTATAAGTATATTAATCTAATAATTAATTAGTATAATAAGTTCTATATCTTATTTATTTAAGCTTATTAATTATTATAGCTATATTATTATTTTACTATAAGTTCTAGTAGAGCTTAGGTTTCTTCTACTTTAGGGTTATAAATTTAGTAATTATAATAAGTTACTTTATAAACTAGTTAATCTTTTTATCTAGGGCTTTTAGGATAGTTATTAGGCTATTATATTTATATTAAAAGTAAATTATTACTTTATTAATAACTTTCTATAAGTAAGTTTTCTTTTAGTTAAATCTAGGGTTTAGTTCTAAAGTTAGTTCTTTTAGGATATCTATAATATAGATATATTATAAGATATAGTTAGACTCTTCTAGGTTATAATTTATTCCTTTATAAGTAGTATTAATAGTTTCTATAGCTTAAGTAAAGTTAAGAGTACTATTTCTATAGCTTTAGGCTAATTTAATAACTATTCTATAGAGTATAAAGAGATTAATATAGAATTATATTATTTCCCTAATAAGATTATTACTACTTTAGTCTAAATAGTTATAATAGTCCTAGAATAAATAGTAAAAATTAAAGTTACTAATAAAAAGTATATAATTATTTAGTATAGTATTAATTAGAGTCTATAGTATAAGTAAGTTACTTTTACTACTTAGGGAATTATAGAGAGTAATAATTTAATATTAAGTTTTTATAAAGGTAATATTAACTTAGTCTTCTTTTACTTATAATATTTATAACTTAAGCTTATATTATTTATTAATATAGATTATTATATATCTATTATAATAGACTATATAGTAATTATATCTTTCTAGGTAAGCTAATGCTTTAGTTTCTAGGTTTCTATTTAGCTTAAGGAGTATAATTATATTATACTTACTATAGGTCTATAGAGCTACCTAAGTAAAGGTAGATTAATAATTAGTATTCTAGAGGAGTATTAGTATTAATTAATAATCTAAGGGGAGAATAGTAATAATAAGGATACTAATATAATTATTAAGAGGGGGGATAATATATAGGGGACATAAGTCTAGGTTAAGGCCTAGTTAATAATTATTATATATTATCTATTTATTAACTTAAGGGGCTTTCTAAGCTTCCTTAGAGATAGGGATTATAGGAGTTAGGCTATTAAGGGGGGGGGGAGTAAGAGTCCCTAAGCTATAGTTAATTTAATTATAATATATTCTTAGAAGTAGAAGGGTTTATCTAAGTATTCTTCCTTAGCTTAAGCCTAGTATAAAGCTATAATAAAGTAATCTTAGCTCTAAGCTAAGTATTTACCTTTATAGAAAATATAATTCAGTAGAATTTCTTTATATTCTATTAGGTATCCTTCTCTATTAATATATATTATACTTCTATATTATCTATAAATTAGAGTTAATTTATAATTTTAGGCTAAGTAGCTAAATTTAAAGTAATTATAGTATTAAGTAAGTTAAAGTTTCTTATTAAAGGGCTTATAATTATATAGTTATATATTAAGTAGTAAGCTATTATTATATAGATAGTTAGCTTCTTTAATAGAGTTAATATATAGGATTAGATTTATTTTTATATTAGGGCTAAGTCTATTAGTCTTTTATTTCTTTACTTAGTAAATATTTAGTTTATTTAATTAAATTATCTCTTTAATAAGCTTATTAGTATTATTAGGGATAAATATAAGTTAAATTCTCTTTACTATTATAATAAATATTAAGGGGGAAAGAACTATATTATTACTAAATACCTTTATAACTTAGTCTTTAGTATAAATAGTATATACCTTATCTATAATAAGGAATATAAAGACTATATTAGTACTTAGGAGCTTTCTTACTATAATAATACTAATATTACTATAGGCCTAATTAATTACTATAATAGTATCTTTTAGTATATAACTACTAATATCAGAGAGTATATTTCTTATTTAGATTATAACTTTATATTTAATATAGCTTTAGATTATTTACTTAGTACTTCTATAGCTTAAGGGTATAAGGTTTTATACTATAATTAATATATATAAGGGTCTATTCCTTTTAGGGGCTAGGGCTATAGTAAGGGCTATGTTTATAATAGTAGTAAGAATAGAAATAATCTTTATTATTATTTACTCTTTAAGGGATAATTTATAGTTAGGTAAGGTATCCTCTTTATATAAGGTATATATCTATATCTTATACATAGAAATATAAGTCTAGATAATATACTAGACTTAGTTAAGGGATATAGGAAGGATAATTCTAGTAATAGTATTATATACTTCTTTTTCTACGTTATTTGCTAGTATTCTAGTTAATTCTATAGTAAGTTTATAGCTTTTACTTTATATATATTAACTAGCTTTTACTAAGGGGGTATATTAACTTTATTCTAGTCTATATATCCCTAAGTTAATAGCTATTAGTAGTATATTAGTATTATTACTATAGCTCTAATGTACTATTATACCTAGGGTAATATATATATAAGGATTCTAATTCTAGTATTAGAATGTATTTTAAAGGTTAATTAGGGTTTATAATAGATAGAAACTAAGTGTATAAAAGATTATTAATTTAATATATTTATATTATAAATATTCTAAAAGAATTAATTCTTAAATTAAATCTTAAATTTAATTAAAAGAAAGTCTATTTATAAAAAGCTATTAATAAAGTAATAATCTATTTTTAATATAACTATAATAATTTAATAACTATTCTAAAAACTTTAGATAAAAAAATTAATTAATTTATAAAATAATTTATTATAATTATTAAATTTATAATCCTAAAGTAAAAGAAATTTAAACTTTATTAAAACTTATAATAAAATAATAATATAATTTTAATAATTAATAAGTTTAAATAAATAAAATATAAAGCTTATTATATTAATTAATTATTAAATTAATATATTTATATTAAAGTATATTTATTATAAAATTACTATATAAAGAATACTTAATATTCTTAATCAAGAAAACTCTTAATAAAATCTTTAAAATATAATATAATATAATTCTAAAGTATAAAAAGATAAATTAAATTAAAAAGTAATATTATTATAATTTTATTATAATTTTTACTTTTTATTTATTTAAATTATTTAAAATTAATAAAACTCTAAATAGAAAAAACTAAAATCTTTATAAGAAAATTCTTTTTTAAACTTTAAGTTAATAATTTAAACTTTTCTTTTCCTTATAAAATTTAAATTTAAATTAAACTTAATATTTTAATAGTAAAAAGAAACTTAGAATAATACCTTAAATTACTAGTAATTCCTTAAGAAAGTATATAGTAAAGTATTATATAAATATCTTTATTAGCTAGCCTAAAGCTATATTAAATTATATATATATACTATAGTAATCTTATATTTAGAACCTTTTAGTAGGAAAGTATCTTATAGGAATAATTATTAAGTTAAAGTAAGAAAAGAATATTAATAAGGTATTAAAATAACTTATTACTAACTTAATAATTAGTATATAAGGGATAAAGAGTAAATAGTAATTTATATCTTAATTAGAAAAGAAGGATTTTAAATTCTCTTGTAAAATAAAGGTAAAGGACTTAAGCTTTAAACTTAAAGTAATCTCTTTTTCTCTCTAGTCTCTCTATAAAAAGGGAAGAATCTCTCTTAAAATAAAAATAAAAATCTCTCCTTAATCCTAATAATAATAATTTCTTACAGATAATCTTATCCCTCTTATAATTATCCATTTTACTCTTATTAAATCCCGATTAATAACTTATTAGCTTACCTATCTAAAGACTCTTATTATAATATACTTTAATATTAATTTTAATAAAATTAAAGAAACTTTAAGAATATTTAAATTATAAAAAACCTTAAGAAAGAATAAAATCCTAATTAATTTATTTAAAGTATATAATAAACTATTTATTTTTATATTTATAAAAATAATAAATATAAATATTATAATTAAATATTTTTTAATTTGTTTTTACTTTATAATTATTATAATTATTTTTAAAATTAGTAAAACCTTAATATAAGAATATATTATATTAAAGTAATAATTAATATTTTTATTTAATATAATTAATAAAGTTATTAAAATAATTATTAAATAATATATTATAATTATAATAAAAGTAAAAGAATTACTATTTTGAAAATAAATAAATAATAAACTAAGGAAATTTATGGAATTTATTCTAATAGTAATTATTAAAGTAATATATATAGTATAAAATTAATATAATTTTATTTTTTTCCTTTAATTTAATTTTATTAAAACTTTTAATAAAATCAACTATAAATAATTTATTATAATTTTATAATAAATAAAATTCTTAAGATAATTCTTAATTTAATTTATGAATTACTTTATAATATAATTAATATACTTTTAATTTAATAAATAAATATTTAATTTTATTAAAGTTTAAATAAATATTCCTAAGGATTCTTTTTATTATTAATATTATTTATTCTTTTTATAATTAATTTTTAAAAAGTTTTAAATAATATTCTAAAAATAATAATTATTTAATTTATAAATAATAATAATTTATTTATATTTAAATATAATATAAAGAAAATATAAATTTAATTTAAATTTACTTAAGAAATATATAATAATTAAATGTAAATTAATAAAATAATTTTAGAATTAAATAAAATAAAACTTTTTTACGTTACTTAGAAATATATAATAAATTAAATATATATTTAACTTAAAAACTTAATAATAATATTAATTAAATTATATAAATTCTTTAGATTCTTTCTTTATTATAAGTTTCTTTAGGAAGCTTATATTAAATACTTTAAAAAGAAATTAAAATATTAATAATAAACTTTTATTATAATTATAATAAATATATACTAAATTAATCTTAAAATAATAAGATTAATTTATATATAAATTATAAAATTTATAATAATTTATAATATTAAAGTATATTATATTTTAATTATTCTAAAGGAATAATTCTAAGGAATTATATATATATTTATAATAAAATAAACTTAGAATTTATATATAATAATAAGAATTTATAAAATTATATTAATTTATTTTTTAGAAATAGAATAAGTTATTTTCTTTCTTAATATTTATCTTAATAAATTTATTATTTAATTTTATAATTATATAAAGAAATAAAAAATTATATTCTTTATAAAAACTATTATTATTATAATTATAAGATAGATTTATTATAATTAATAATAAATATTATAATAATAATTATAATAAGAAATTAAAGATTAATTTAAAAGTTAATTTTCTTATAAAGAATAAAAATTAATCTTAAGAATTATTAAAGATTATATTTTATTTAAATAAATTATATAGTAAATTTAACTTTAGGATAAAATAAGAAAATATTAAAGGATTAATTACTTTAAATTTATAGAAGTTTATTTCCTTATTAATAAGAAAAAAGTATTATATTTATATTAAAGCTTTAATAAATATTAAAGCTTTATACTTATATAGCTAAGAATAGGGAAAATTAATTTAAGAAGTTTCCTTTTCTTAAGGAGTATACTTAATATATTCTTATTATAATATTTATATAGAATTAATAAAGAAATATTTAAATATATTATTATTTTTTACTTAAGATTTATAAAATAATATAATTACTTTATAAACTTATTATAAAATTAATATAAATTAAAATATTAATTATTAAAGTATACAATAATATAATTATTTATTTATTAATTCTTAGATTAATACTTTATTCTATATTATAAGTTTACTCTTTAAATCTATAATAATTATAATTATAATATAAAAATAAAGTATAAACTTATAAAGTAATAAGCTAAAGTTTATAATTCTTAATTAAAAATAATATATTTTTACTTTAAGTACTTTTTACTCTTCTTATAAAAAGATAAAGTATATTTAGAAAAAACTAGAAAAAGTAAAAAACTAATTTAACTATAATAATTATTAATTTAATTAACTCTTTTAATTTTTATATTAAATTCCCTAGGCTTATAATACTAATTTATAGATTTATTCTAAATTTATATTTCTATTACTTACTATTTAATCCTTTTTTATAGTTATATTATTTATTTCTTTATCTTTACTTTTATTTTCTTTATTAAATTCCCTAAGGATTAATAACTTAATAAGCTTAAAAATATAATTTAATAAAGTAAAAACTAAGATTATAATATACTTAAGATACTTAAGTATTTTTATAATATAATTAATCTTATTAATTAATATATTAAGTTAATTAATTATTAAGTCTATAATTATTATTATAAATATAATATATATATACTTAGGTATTTAATTCTTTATTTAATAAACTATATTCTTAAGCTTCTTAAGCTTTTCTTCTTTTTATACTTTAGTTAATTTATACTTATACTATAAATTTAATTTATATTTATTTTACTATTTCTTTTTTTATACTAAAGAATCTTTATTAAAACTTAAATAATAATAATAATAATAAATAATAAAGCTTTATAAATTATATATATATATATATAAACTATATAATTTTATATTATTATACTTATTTAATCTTAGTAAAGACTTATTATACTATTTCTACTTATTTATATAATATATATAAAATAAGAAATATTCTATACTATTTCTATAGGAATAAATATAAAAGACTTATCCTTAGAAGTAATAATACTTTTTATCTTAGTCTTTCTTTTTATTTACTTTAAGTTAATATAAATATATAATAAGAATATATTAGAGAGAATCTATAAGTATAATTAATATTTATATATAAAATAAATTAATATAAATAATTATATATATTTTACTTAAGAATTATATTATACTTATTATTATTATATTTATTTATTTATTATTATTATATTTATTATTATTATTATTATTATTATTATTATTATTATTATTATTATATTAAAACTTATTAACATCTATAGTTACTCTTACTATACCTTAGTTATTTACCTAAAATCAATTCTAACCTAATTAATATTATCTATAGACTTCCTTTACTCTATTTCTACTCTTATATTATTACTATAATATATATAATATATATATTAGGTAAAATAGAGGGAATTAAAGTTATATATTATTCTTTTCTTCTTTATAAAGAAAATTCTTTCTAGTAAAACTTATACTTACTATAGACTAAGCTTAGTATAAGAATAATTAGTAATTAATTTAAAGATTTTATTATTAAGATTAAACTTAAATTTAAAGTAATTATCCTAGAAATTACTTTTCCCTTAGTTTAGAAATTAATAATAATTCTACTTAATATTATTATAAGCTATACCTAATATATATGTAATAAGATCTTAATCTTATTAATCCTTATAGAAATAATTATAATTACTATTAAAAAAGTAATATTAATTACCCTTTAGGAAATACCTACTAAAGTCCTAACCTAGGCTTAAGTTACTTATAATAAGGAGATACTTTAATCCCCTATAGTACCTCTATCTAAAGTAATTTCCCCTTACCTTAGTAAAGAGATTATTATTAAGTTACTAAGTATAGTTCCTAATATTATATTCTATATACTATTAAATATTATACTAGCTATTAACTATGCCTTCCTAAGGGACTATTCTGTATTTATAGTAGCTTTATATTATTTCTCTAGTAGGGATATTATAATCTTCTTTTATAGATTAATTATAGATTTTCTAAAGGATAATACTTAGATTCTTACTATCTTTAGTATAAGTATATATTAAGTCCTAAGGTAGTTTATAGTAATTACTAAAGGGGTTTTAACTAGTTATATAGGAAGCTTACTTAAGGATTTAATAATAAATATCTAATAAGTAAATAATATTAAGGTATATACTATAAAACTAGTATAAAGCTATTATATAATTAGACTTTATTAATTACTAACTATATTATTAACTAAACTAATAAATATAAATAAACTCTCTAATTAAGGTATAATTATAGCTATAAAGGTATATTAAACTAAGCTCTATTTAGAGGAGATTTAATCTAAGTAATACTTTAAGTACTTTTACTTTAAATATATTATATAATACTATTAGGAATAAGCTAGGTATAGTTACTATAGAAGAGTTTATTATATAAGAGATATAAATTATTTTACTTCTATTAGTAATATTCCTTTAGTATATTATAATTATAATAAGTTATACTTAGTATAATCCTATATATACTATATAATATAGAAGGAATAAGAATAAATAAGGAATATCTATTTAGAAAGATTTATATAGTTTAGTATTCTAAATAAATAGTATAACTATATAATATACTTACTATAGAATATAATAATAATATTAATACTAATACTAATTATAATATTAAATAACTTAGTCTAAAGGGAGCTTAAGTAGCCTCTAAAGTAGCCTTAGGCTAAACTAAACCTAAGCTTAGTCTTAATAGTATTTAAGCTAATTAACTAAATTAAAGAATAAATACTCTTAAAAGTAAGAAAAGGAATACTAATGTTAAATAGTAATAAGGATAATACCTAAGAGGATAAAGATTAATAATAAGAATAATTTAAACTTACCTTAGGATTAAATAAGTTTTAATATATAATTTAAGCTAAGCTCTATAAGGATTTATTATTATAAGTATATAACTAACTTTTCTTATAAAGTAAATTTACTTAAAACTTATATTATTATATATATATATTATACTTAATTTATTTTTCCTTTAGGTAAGAATAATAAGGGGTTTTTTATTTTATAGCTTATTATTAAGTTTTTCCCCTCTATTATAGACTAGTCTAAACTGCTTAAAAGAAGGTTTAGATAGCTTTAGAATTAAAATAGTATATAAATATTATTATTATATTAATTTAATAATTAATTAATATAATAAGTTTTATATTTTATTTATTTAATCTTATTAATTATTATAATTATATTATTATTTTATTATAAATTTTAATAAAATTTAAATTTTTTGTATTTTAAGATTATAAATATAATAATTACTTTATAAACTAATTAATCTTTTTATTTAAAGCTTTTAAAATAATTATTAAATTATTATATTTATATTAAAAATAGATTATTATTTTATTAATAATTTCTTATAAATAAGCTTTTTCTTAATTAAATCTAAAGTTTAATTTAAAGATTAATTCTATTAGAATATTTATAATATAAATATATTAATTTAATAATTTATTTATATACTATAAACTTAAGAAGTAAATAGTACTTTTATTCTATTTAAATATAAGAAAAACTATATAAAAACTTATATCCTTTCTATAATAAGTCTAGATAAGGCTCCTTATACTATTATAATATATAAATTAATAGTCCTTTATACTAAGACTAAAATTATCCTACTTCCTAGGGATAAGGAAAGAAAAAAAGGAAAGGGAAAAAAGAAGGAGAAATAAATAGGGAAAAAGAGAAAAAGAGAAAGAAAAAAAGGAAAGGAAAGAGAGAAATATAATAAGGTTTAATTCTATAGTAAATATATATTAATTATATATAGTTTATATATTAGTATAGTTTCTATACAGTTATTATACTATTATAACTAAAGGCTTAGATTTTAAGTAAATAAGTATAATTATTAATAGATTTATTAGCTACTAGCTTTACTATTAATAATTAAAGGCTAATATAATACTTTATAACTATTAATAGCTATTAATTATTACTTAGATTTTTATTATTTAGTTTCTTTATTAAGCTTATAATACCTTTCTTCCTTTTTTCTCTTTTTAATACTTTTATAAATTATTCTTTCTTAGGCTTCTATTTATACTTCTATTAATACTAAGTCTTAAGTATATTACTAACTTTTAGTCTTTTATCTAGGATTAACTTTAATATATTTATTCTCTTTACTTTATTATTATTATAGTTTTATTACTATAGTAATTAATCTCTTTATATAACTAAGGATAATAATTATAATAATAATAATAATAATAATAATAATAATAATAATAATAATAATAATAATTATAATAAATATAGTATAAGTCCTAAGTAGAATATATATAATTATTTATACTAATTTATCTTATATATATAGATATTAATTATACTTATAAGTCTTTCTTAATATATTCTTATTATATATCTATATTAACCTAAAGTAAGTAAAGAAAAAGACTAAAGTAGAAAGTATTATTACTTCTAGGGATAAGGTCTTTATTTCTATTCTTATAAGAATAATATAGAATATTCTTTATTCTATATATAGTATATAGATAAATAGAAATAATATAGTAAATCTTTACTAAGACTAAGTAAATATAATAATAAGAAACTATATAATTTATATATATATATATAAAACTTATAAACTTTTACTATTTATTATTATTATTACTACTTAAGCTTTAGTAAAAGCTTTTCTATATAAGAGAAGAAATAGTAAAGTAAATATAAATTAAATCTATAGTATAAATATAAACTAATTAAAGTATAAAAAGAGGAAAAGCTTAAGAAGCTTAAGAATATAACTTACTAAGTAAAGAATTAAATACTTAAATATATATATATTATACTTATAATAATAATTATAAGTATAATAATTAATTAGTTTAATATACTAATTAGTAAAATTAACTATATTATTAAGATACTTAAGTACCTTAAGTATATTATAATCCTAGCTTTTATTCTATTAGATTATATTCTTAAGCTTATTAAATTATTAATTCTTATGGAGTTTAATAAAGAAGATAAAGATAAAGATAAAGATAAGGAAATAAATAATAAAGCTATAGAGTAAAGTTAAATAGTAAATAATAAAGATATAGATTTAGAATAAGTCTATAGATTAATACTATAAACTTAAAGGATTTAATATAAAAATTAGAAAATTTAATTAAATTAGTAATTATTATAGTTAAATTAGTTTTTTACTCTTTATAGCTTTTTCTAAGTATATTTTACCTCTTTATAAAAAGAGTAAAAAGTATTTAGAATAAGAATATATTATTTTTAATTAAGAGCTATTAACTTTAGCTTATTACTCTATAAGCTTAAATTTTACTTTTATATTATAATTATAATTATTATAAATCTAAAAGGTAAGCTTATAATATAGAATAAAATATTAATCTAAGAATTAATAAGTAAGTAATTATACTATTCTATATTCTAATAATTAGTATTTTAGCTTATATTAATCCTATAATAGGTTTATAAAGTAAGTATATTATTCTATAAATCTTAAGTAGACAATAATAATATATTTAGGTATTTCTTTACTAGTTCTATATAGGTATTATAATATGAGTATATTAAGTATACCCTTTAAGAAGAGAAAACTTCTTAGACTAATTTTTCCTATTCTTAGCTATATAAGTATAAAGCTTTAGTATTTATTAAAGCCTTAATATAAGTATAATATTTTCTTCTTATTAATAAAAGAATAGATTTCTATAGGTTTAAAGTAATTAATCCTTTAGTACTTTCTTACTTTATCCTAGAGTTAAGTTTATTATATAGTTTACTTAGATAGAGTATAGTCTTTAATAGCTTCTAAAGTTAGTTTTTATCCTTTATAAGGAAGTTAGCTTTTAAGTTAGTTCTTAATTTCTTACTATAGTTATTACTATAGTCTTTACTATTAGTTATAGTAAATTTACCTTATAGCTATAGTAATAATAGTCTTTATAAAGAGTATAGTTTTTTATTTCTCTATATAGCTATAGAATTAAATAGTAAGTTTATTAAGATAGATATTAAAAGGGGAAATAGTTAATTTTATCTCTAGAAGGTAGACTAATATAGCTTTATAGACTCTTATTACTATATATAAGTTCTAAGTCTATTTTACTATAAGTATATATCTAATCCCTTAGGGCTTTTCCCCTAGGGAAATTAGAATATAGTATACTTTAGTATTATAAACTATTATAAATCTTATAATCTATATATAGATTAATCTTATTACTTTAAGGCTAATTCTCTATATACTTATAGTAATTATAATAAGAGCTTATTATTTGTATTTTAGCTTCCTTTTAAGATATTTAAGCTAGAGTCTCTAAAGAAGTTTATAGTAAAGAAAGAATCTAAAGAATCTATATAATTTAGTTAATATTATTATTAAGTCTTTAAGTTAAATCTATATTTAGTCTACTATATATTTCTAGGTAAAGTAAAGAAGCTATACTTTATTTAGTTCCTAGGTTATTCTCTTAGTTTAGGCTTAGTTATTATATACTTCTTAAGTAACTTTAAGCTAAGCTTATATCTCTTCTATATTATATTTAAATATAAATAAGTTAGTATTATTTATAAATCTAATAATTATTATCCTAAGGATATTATTTAGAGCTTTATAAAGGTTAATTATAAAAAGAATAAATAGTATTAATAATAAGGAGAATCCTTAGGAAATACTTACTTAAACTTTAATAGGATTAAATATTTATCTATTAAATTAGAAGTATACTAATTATACTATAAAATAATTAGTAAGTTAGACTAAGAGTTATCTTAGGAATTCTATTTATTATAGGGTTATAATAAGCTATCTATAGTTTCCTCTATTAAAGGCTCTAGTAAAGTTAAGTTAAAGGAGAAAAGTAAAGCTATATTAGTTCTATATTATATATATTACTTTAATAACTATTATTAGAGTAACTTTAATAGATTTCTTTAGTTTATTATTTATTTACCCTAGAGGTAATAACTCTTTTACTTTTACTATAGTTATAATATATTACCTAATAATTATTTTAATAATTTTACTAATTATATTAAGTAAAGATATTAATTATTACCTTAATATAATCTATTATTATACTAAGGTTTTATTAGCTTTAGGAATAATTATAATAATTATAAAGTAAAAATAGATAAAGAAATAACTAATTATAATATTTATATTTACTATTTCTATAAGTATAAAGATAAATAACTTATTATATACTTTAAAGAAACTAATTAAGATTTTATCCTTTCTTAGGGCTTTTTATAATTTAATTTTTCCTAGGGTTTCTTTAATCTTATTAAGATTAATACTAAAGTATATTAAGCTTAACTTTAGTTTAAGTATCCTAAGGGGAAGTAGAAGAGGGAAATTTAAGTTATTAGCTTAGGGTTTAGAGAAGAATTTTCCTATAAGAACTTTAGTTTTTTTTATATAGAGTTTTACTAATTTTAAATAATTTAAATAGATAAAGAGTAAAAGCTATAGTAGAACTATAATAATATTATTTCTTAATTTAATATATCTTTCTATACTTTAGAATTATATTATATTATATTTTAAGAGTTTTATTAGGAGTTCTCTCTATTAGGAATACTAAGTACTCTTTATATAGTAATCTTATAGTAAATATACTTTAGTAGAAGTATATTACTCTAATAATTAGCTAATATAATAAGTTCTATATTTTATTTATTTAAGCTTATTAATTATTATAGCTATATTACTATTTTATTATAAGTTCTAATAGAGCTTAGGTTTCTTTTACTTTAGGATTATAAATTTAATAATTATAATAAATTACTTTATAAGTTAATTAATCTTTTTATCTAGAGCTTTTAGAATAGTTATTAGACTATTATATTTATATTAGAAATAAACTATTACTTTATTAATAGCTTTCTATAGATAAGTTTTCTTCTAGTTAAATCTAGAGTTTAGTTTTAGAATTAGCTCTTTTAAGATATCTATAATATAGATATATTATAGAATATAATTAAACTCTTTTAGATTATAATTTATTCCTTTATATGTAGTATTAATAGTTTCTATAGCCTAAGTAAAGTTAAGAGTATTATTTCTATAGCTTTAAGTTAATTTAGTAATTATTCTATAGAATATAAAGAAATTAATATAGAATTATATTATTTCCTTAATAAGATTATTATTACTTTAGTCTAAATAGCTATAATAATCCGAGAGTAAATAGTAAAAGTTAAAATTACTAATAAGAAGTATATAATTATTTAGTATAATATTAGCTAAAGTCTATAGTATAAATAAGTTACTTTTACTACTTAAGAGATTATAAAAGATAATAATTTAATATTAAGTTTTTATAAAAGTAATACTAACTTAATTCTTTTCTATTTATAATATTTATAATTTAAGATTATATTATTTATTAATATAAATTACTATATATTTCTTTATTATAATAAACTATCTAATAATTATATTTTCCTAAGTAAATTAAAGCTTTAGTTTTTAAGTTCTTATTTAACTTAAGAAGTATTAATATATATAGCCCTTCGAGCTATAGTCATAGGATAATATAATGATTATATAAGCAATTATATAGTTCAATAGACTAGGATCCTTAAGGTCTCAGTCCATAGACTAATTATAGAAAAGAAATTATTTTTCTTATAACCTTTTACCCTTACTTTTTATAATAAACCCTTTTCTATATTTTAAATAGTAATAATTATAGCTTTATTATATACATTAGCTTTATAATTTAATTTACTAGAGTATTAAGCTTATGCTAATTAAGTCTTCTAATTACTAAGCTTTAGCTAACTAATAATTCATTATAGTATAATTAACCTTAATTAATTACTTAATACTTCTATAGTATAACTAGCTTTAGTAAACCCTATAATAATTTAAGAGCTTTACTTTACTCTTAATCCCTTCTTACTATCCCTATATAGTAAGAAATACACTAAGTAAAGATATTCTCTAAAGGAACTTTATAAATAACTCTCTTTATATATTACCCTTATCTATATTACTAAAATCCCTATTATATATAATAACTAATTAATCTTATATAGAAAGCTTAGTTATAAGTTCTACTCTTATAATACTTCTACTTTTATAAATTTTATATACTAATTATAAATTATAAAAATTCCCTTAAAAATAATAAATTAAACCTTAACCTTATTAAATTCTCTATATATAGACTACTTATACTAAATTTAAAGCTTACTTTTATTACCTTAATTATAAAGACTTAAAATACTATATTCCCTATTAATAATTATAATTATACTCTACTATATTAATTATAATAATAATTAATA
>QGQB01000182.1:1263-94956 GCA_003385265.1 Neonectria hederae | reverse complement strand
TAACCCTAACCCTAACCCTAACCCTAACCCTAACCCTAACCCTAACCCTTATATAGTTTTATATATATTATATAATATAAAAAGAATAAAAATAAGTAAGAAATATTTATATAAAGAGATTTATATAGTTTAAAATTCTAAATAAATATAAATATATAATATATTTACTATAGAATATAATAGCCTTAGTATTAATATAAATTATAAAGTTAAATTATTTAGCTTAANNGAAAACTTAAATAGCTTTTAAAGTAATCTTAAGTTAAATTAAACTTAAGTTTAACTTTAGTAATATTTAAACTAATTAATTAAATTAAAGAGTAAATATTATTAAGAATAAGAAAAAGTATAATAATATTAAATAGTAATAATAATAATACCTAAGAAAAGAAAAGATATATATATAAGTAATTTAGATTTAATAAAGAATTAAGAGAATTTTAATATATAATTTAAATTAAACTTTATAAAAGTTTAATAATAAATATATAACTAGTCTTTTTTATAAAGTAAATTTACTTAAAACTTATATTATTATAAATATATATTAAGCTTAACTTACTTTCTCTTTAGATAAGAATAATAAGGAGTTTTTTATTCTATAGTTTATTATTAAATCTTTTCTTTTTATTATAAATTAGTTTAAATTACTTAGAAAAAAGTCTAAAGAACTAAGTTAAAGTAATATATAAATAAATTAAATTTAGTAATTATTATCCTTAGGTAAAGTATAATTACTTTTTAAAGAGTAAGTATATTTAGCTTAAGATTTATAAATTACTTTAGCTTTAGTTAATTAAGGGAATAATTCTATATATTTCTAAGGAATTAATTTACAATTTATAATATTTTATTTTTATATTAAAATTATTAATAAATAAAATAATAATATTTAATTTAAGATTTATAAAGACTTAGTTAACTTATTAATATTTAAAATTTATAGAATTAAAATAGTTAAGTAATAATAATAAACTAAAGTAAATTATTATATTTTTACTATTTAAATATTATTAATTATTATTATAATTAATATAGTAAAATATAATTATAATTATTAATAAAGAGTATAATATTTTAAGTCTTTATAATTAAAGTAATAAAAGTAAGTTTTAAATTTAGTATAAATAGTTTATATATAGAGAATTTAATAAAGTTAAAATTTAATTTATTATTTTTAAAGAAACTTTAATAGTTTATAATTAGTATATAAAATTTTATAAAAGTAAGAATAGTATAGAATTAGAATTTATAATTAAACTTTTTATATAAATTTAATTAATTATTATATATAATAAAGATTTTAATAATATAAATAAGAATAATATATAAAGAGAATTAATTATAAAGTTTCTTTAGAAAGTATTTTTACTTAGTATATTTCTTATTATATAAATATAATAAAAAGAAATTAAGAATAAAGTAGAGTTCTTAAATTATCTTAAGGTTTATTAAAACTAATTATATTATAAAGATTTTAAGTAATTAATTAGAATTAGTTATATTATAAGAAATTACTAATTAATTAAAGTTTAATAATTAATAAAATTAATTAGTATAAGTTTAATACTTTAATAAATTAAATTATAAAGTTAATATATATAATAAAGCTATAATTATTATTATTTAATATATAGAAATAAAGTTATATTATAAAAGTAGAAATATTAATTTAAAAGAAGAATATTTCCTTTATTTTAATTAATTAATAAACTAAGCTCTTAAGGATTTTAGTTTATTAAATTATATAATATATTTATATAATTATTACTTAATGTATAATAATAGTTTAAAAAGCTATATATATTACTAAAGTTACTTAAAGTTAATTCTTTAGCTTAATATAAAGTAAAAAGTATATTAATCCTAAAGTATAACTTTCTTAAGATTAAGAATCCTTAAGTAATAATAAAAGAAATACTTTATATATACTAAATATTAATTTATATTTACTTTTTCCTATAATAATTTAAATAAATAGTTATATATATCTCTTAGTATAAAACTAATAAATAATAGCTTTATTATAAGGAATAAACTATATAAACTATTAATATAATAATTAAAGAATAAATTATCTAAAGTTATAATTATTTTCCTAAGTATTTTATTTATATAGTTAAATATATAATTAAATGTAATAATTAGTATAAAGTCTTAAGTATAAAAGTAATTAAATTACTTAGTATATTTTAATTAATTAATTATTTTATATTATAAAATATCCTTAGCTATTATATTCTATATTTCTTATTATTATTATTATATATATTCTTATTAATACTTAATATTAATAATAAACTATTAGTTTAATAAGTTTACTATAATTAATATATTTATTATTATAACTTAGCTATTAATATTAATATTAGTATTATTAAGAATATAAAAATAATTAGTTATAAGACTAAGCTAAGTAAAGAAAGTTTATATTTAGACTTATAATTAAAGCTTAATATAATACTTTAATTTCTTCTTTAGATTATACTTTTAATTATAATATATTTATAGTTTCTTTTAACTTATTATTAAGAATCTATATTATATATAAATAAATCTAACTAAGATTAATAAACTTTCTATAGTTAAAATAAATTCCTTCTTTTATAAATAGTAATAATAATAATTATTATTATTATTATTTTTAAATAAGTCTTATAATATAAACTTAATATAACTTAAGATAAAACTTTAGTATATTTACTTTAATAACTTATTATAGTAATTATAAAAATAATACTTTAAGTTAAGTACTATATAATTATACTATTTATAGATAAGAATATAATTAGTATAATAACATAAAAACTAATTTATTATTTATTATTTCTTATTTTAATAAGAATAAAAGGAAGAATTATATTATACTTTTTTTTTAAGTTTAAATAGGAAAAAGAATTAGTTTTTCCTTTAGTTTTCTATTTATAATTACTTTTTATATATATTACTATATAATTATATAAGAAATAGTTAGATTTTAATAATATTAAGTTAAATTATATCTTTAATAGCTTATAGTTAAAATAATACTAAAAGATTAAACTAAAGTATAATATTTATATAGTAAAATTCTTTAATTCTAAATAGTAATTTAAATAATAATAATTTATTCCCCTCTTTAAACTTTACTTATATTATAACTAATTATATATATATAGAAAATAATAATTTAAGTAAACTACTAAAAGCTTTATAGTTAAGTTTCTATTTTAAGGATAGTTATTTCTATAAACTAATTAAAGTAATAAGCTTTTATAATAACTCTAAGGTATTTTAAAAACTAGTTAATATTATACTATTATTACTATTTAGTATCCCTTAGTATAGTTCTTAGGATTAGCTTAGTAATAAGCTAGTGGAAAATAATAGTAATTCTTAGAGTCTTAAATCCTAAAGTTAGAATACTTAGAGTAATAATATAAACTAAAACCCAGTAAATAAAGCTTTTAAGTTAGAGAAGCTTTATAACTTATTTTACTATCTTACTATACTATTACTTTAGGCTTCTTTTCTAGGACTAAAAAATGTCTAAGCTCCTCTCAATTAGAGTAGACCCTAACTATCTATAGAGTATAGATCTAAGGGATAAATCTATACTCTATATATTAGTAAAGAATAGCTATACTAGTTCTCTTAAGCTACTTATTAAAAGTAATACTAATGTAAATATAAAACCCTGCCTTAGCTCCTTACTATTATTCCTAATAAGCTCCTATCTTACACTTATAACTCTACTTAACTATAGGCTACACTAGTAGCTAGTATTATATAAGGACTATATAGGAATCTTTACTATAAGGAACTTAAGCTATTCTTTTTTATTAAAAGGATTAATTAATATCTATTAACTTTATATATAGAGATAGGAATAAAGGTTAAATTAAAAAAGAGTAGTGTGAGATTTTACAAGTATATTATAGTTAAGTATCTATATAAAATAGATTGTTAAAGACTTAAAAGACAGTACCCTTAGTCTGCTTCTTCTTAGTAACATTAATATTCTTAATTAAAAAGGTATAAATGAAAGACAGAGACATAATACTGGTTCCAGCAGCAAGCGTTCTTATTTGTGCATAGCCATATGCCTTCTGAATGCCCAGTCTCTCAGGCATCCCTATCGCATAGCTTAACTGCGTGGGGAGGTCGACGTATATCATATCAATGTTGTCCATGGCTGACTCTGGGAGGTACATCAGGAGACCCTTCTTATATGTGTTCGTCCAAATTGCACCAGACAGAGTGTTGCCGATAGCACCACCAGTAGTGCCAACGACAAAAAGCAAAGCAAGAACAGCAGCAACGTGCTGGTGGTCGATGGCGGCTAGAACAGCGAGCTGCTGGCAGATGATGAAGATACTTCTGCTAACAGCAATAAAGACCTGGCATATCACAATATACCCAACGTTCGGGTTTGGATTGCCGAAGTGAATCATCAAGCCAAGGGCGAAGATGTAAAGTGGCACACCACCACACAGAAGCCACTTAAAGCGGCCGCTGTGGCGAATCGAAAAGCCGGTTAGGATCAAAAGCACACCAGAGACGACGTTGAAAGTGTTGGAGATGTACCCAGCCTCCGCTACAGAGAGGTCATTGACCACCTGCAAAAAGGAAGTGAAGTAGAGAGCCCAGCAGTAGTAGGAAATCTGGTACGTTGCGTCAAACAGGCATGCGCCGACAACAGTCCGATCCATCAGAAATTGAGCCTTGATGAAGGGCTTTGGGGCTGTGTATGCCTCATACGGGCCAAATATGAAGAGGACGATGAATCCGACATCATCGCAAGGATATAGCCTGACTTCCAGCCATTGGGAGTTGACTCGGCGAGAGTAAAGGGGAAGAAGGAACACGGTAAGTCCAGAGCCAAACAAGAAGACGCCAAGCGCTATGTAGCAAATCAGGTTCCAGAAATGATTGATAGCTGAACGATGTTACGTACCATCGAACTCAATGGCATAGTGCCAAACGCTCTGCAACAAGTTCCTGCCACTGGGTTCCCTAGCGAGAAGGCCTGCATTCTCGGCTTTGCGCAGATTGAGCTTCAATAGAATGAACAAGGGCGCCGCCACAAGGGAAGATGATCGCGAAGCAGCCAAACCCCCATCTCCAGCTGACGTTTTCGTAGAACTCCTCAGCGGCTTTAGCCCCGGCGAATGTCGTGATCATATAAGGAGAGGACGTGAAAGCGTAGGCCAAGGCTCGGTTCTTCAACTTAGACGCATTAGCAGTGATAACATCGATACAGTATATCATGCCTCCGAATCCAACAGAGTAAAACACCTAGAATCCCAACGATTAGTAAGTTCAGGTTATTTGCACTGAGCATCAACTGTCTTACATAGGCAGCGCAAAAAAACGGGAAGATTGTGGCAGGTAGCCATAATGATCATGCCTAGAGTGGCAAAAGGCCTCATAATGGCGAAGCCTTCAGCTCGACCCCAGAGATCCAGAATCTTAGCTAAAGGAATGTACACGGCGGCGGTCATAGCATTTGCGACAATGTAAATAACAGCCAGCAAAGAGTGACTTTCAAAGTCGCTAGTAACAAAGAAGATCAAATTATTCAAAATCGATGACTGCATTGCGTTGACGAAGTAAAGCAACCAAATACTATCGAGAAATAATTGTGTCAGCTGAAACCGAAGCACACACGCTCGCGCATAGGTAATTGGGAAGGGGAGCGAACATACAGGAAGAAGGCAGTGTAGAGCGACTTCTTGGTCCATGTCATGGTAACTGCCTCGACATTCTGAACACCACGTTGGGCATCATTATCAACGCGATCTGATAGTTCTGGGTCATCGGCGGTCTTGGTTGCGGTGGTAGCGCCAGTAGCCAAATCTTTCTCGGCTTTAGTGATGGTGTAGACCGCAACCTCAGTAGCCGGATCGTTCTTGGCCGTCCGTCTGAAAATCTGGGGGAGTCCCATGATTTCGCTTATGCAGGTGAGCAATACAAGTCAAGGCGAAGGTGCAAGAGCCCTATGAGAAGAGAACGTAAAAAAGAGGAGATATTTGAGCTTGTAAATAAGAAAGATTCCCCCTGTAACAAATCAGTGCGGTTTGAGCCTGTAATTCCACTCACCGATATCGACGAGCCTTTTTTGCAAAGAGAGCATCTGATTAGATTAGATCAGTGAATGGCTTCATCTTAGTGCTATGTTCATGCGCCGAGACGGTCTGGATCAAGTGGCGGCAGCCCTTTAGGACAAGCTGGTGCCGAGATTGGGAAGCTTGAGCAGTGTAGCACCACTTGTTGTGCCACTTGTAAGCCACCTGAATTACACTAGAGTGCCACTTGAGTGCCAAGGTGCTACCCTTAAATGCTACTTGCATGCCAATACGCTATTCGAGACCTGCTCAAGTGTTACCAGTAATCCTCCAAGTCCGCCAGTTCGCCGAGGTCGGCCACATGTTACGTAACTAGTCCCACGCCCCGGTCGTTGCGTCCTGAATTGAGTGGACTGAGAGATGCTACGTAGGAAGCTGCTGGCTTGTTGTTCAACCCCTGCCCGGTTGATTGGCAAACACATCCCGCGTGAAGAAGAGTTTTCATCTAATCTGATCGGTTCAGTTTGATTGATCCACAATTGCTCCCTGGTGAGCCCACTCTCACTGCAGTGAGAACAGCACGAAGCCCCGAAAATCTAGAACCCAAGCAATTAACTCTAAGTTTTAAGCTTCAGGCCCAGGAGTTCATTAAGTGGCGTGGGGGAATTGGTGGACTAACAAAGATCTTGGTCATGATGAATCACAGCCAACTAAGACACCTCACATGGCGTCGCCGGTCCTGTTAAAGGGAGGGCACACACTAAACATACGCTCCAATGGGCGAGACAACGGATGTGTTGAAACATAATTGTATCATCTATCAAACTGTGCACGACAGTAAACAGTCTCCCCCATTCGCCATCAAGTTACTACAGCTTCGGCTCAAATCCAAAGCTGGTACCCGCGATACGTGGTAGGGTTTGGTCGAACGGACACAGCTGGAAGAAGCGTTCTCTCGAACACACGACGAGATTGGCCCTCTTATGCGGCAGATCCATCCACTTGTTCTGGTGCAGTCCGAACATATACTCATACATCAGGATCTTCTCGTTGGACAACCTCGGCTCACCAACGACGTTCTCGGTGCGATGGTCGTCGAGAAAGACGTAGTGCTCCACACTGGGCCACCAAGCCATGACCCGATGACGACCCCGGAACGAGTCGTCACCAACGAGCGCGTGGCGGCCGCGGTCGAAGTTGTCCGAGGCGTAATGGGCACCCATCTTGTCCTCCTTAGCCCAGTAAATCTCAAAGTAGGCAAAGGGTGTATCATTGAAGCAGCCGAAAACGGAAAAGGTATGGGGGTCCTCGTGCATAGCGCGGAGGTAGCCCCGGTGGTGCTCCAGGGTGCCGCTCTCCATCCAGCCCTTGGCCACGCGGGGGTCGTTCTGCCATGTGTGGAAGAGGTCGAGGTGGACCGGGTTCTCGTAGTCTACCGCCATAAGCGAGAAGTGCTCATCCAGCGTGGGGATGTACCGGCTGTAGATGAGCGTGCCAGGCGTTGGCTTTTCACATCGTCGCGGGTGACGCAGAAACGTGTCGCCGGTGGGCATCAAGTCGTATTCGAGGTGAGGGACGATGTTGGCAGACTTCCACGTGGGAAGCCAGATGGGCTGTGATCCCAGCGGAGAGGCACATCCCTGCCAAAAGGCGCTGCGGAGGATCAGCACCTCGTCTTCCAGCGGCACCGCGGCGTCGGCGGGGTTCTTGTGTGAGAGAGCCACCATGGACGACAGTAGCGACTTGGCCAGGTCGCGCGCACCGGAGCCCTCCAGGCGAAGGCGGAAGGACTCCGCTGCATTCTGGACGGTGAAGAAGGTGTACAGGAACAACCACGCCTGAGCCACAGTCGGCACCTCCTCGCCCTGCCAGCTCATGGCCCAGACCGGGCTTCGTCGCGCAATCGCCCAGGCCGTGTTGTTGGCCTCATCGATGTTGTCGGCCTCGACGGGCGCCAGCTTACTGAAACGCACTTGGTCGTTGTGCAGCGGCTGGGGGGATGCCGAGCCACTGGTCGGGTCGCTGGCTATTCGCAGCTCATACGACTGACTGCCATTGACGGCCTCGCCCGAGCGCTCGAGGTAGTATGTTGTGAGATAGGGATGCGGGAGGCGGACCTTGATCGGCGCCGACTGTTGGAACGGATCTGAAGCCATTGTGAAGGACAATTGATGGATATTTGCTCGATACGAAAACTGCTAAACTAGGTGCAGATATATACCGTAAGTCAGGCTACTCGGGTGAAATTACTACCGACCTCGGCGGTGAAACGGGTTGCCAAGTTAAGCTAATAATTACTTCTACCAGCCAAAAGAAGAAGAAAAAAAGGACGGTTCCACTCTCTCTGTATCCGGACATGCATGGAGCCTGGAACCTCCCGAAATAATGGCCGACTATACCCAGCGATGCGCATTGTCGGCTTCCATTAGACCCAATGGGATCTGGCGCTGCAGATCGAAGTAAAGAAACGTCACTTCCTCCCTTATCACACCAAAACACCTGCATAGTATACGCCGTGTTAAATGTAAATTCTATACGAGAAACAGCCACCGCAAGGTCAATCCAGTGAAAGCTCAAGCTCCGAGCGGGTATATCGGCAAAGGCGAAGTGGTGCCCCCCCTCCCTCTCCCCACAGGTGTGACAGACCAAGGAAGCCGGCCTTGCAGAACCCGCGAATTGCAGAGAAGCATGCAACAATAGACGGAGCAAGACTCCAGTAGCCAGCTTTAGATTCTTGTCCAGTTGCATGGTCAGCAGTGCTACGGCCACGCCGTAGGACTCCAGGTGGGAAAGGTGCGCGGCCACTGGCCCGAGGGAAGTCAGAAAGCACCAGGGACCTGCTCCATTTACCCCATAATTAAATGGCCTGAGATTGATAAGATCGGAATGCGACGGAACATAAGCGGCCATTGTGCCCCATTCCAGATTTCTGCGTTATTATTTGCACCAGTACTACGCACTAAGTTAACTTCGCACTACGTATTACTTACTACGCAGTAGTAAGCGGATATCGACGGTCATGCCGCGTTTGCCTAGTCTGCCAGCTAAAAGGCGGTATTTGTCGCTGATTCTTTACGCGAGAGCGCGCTACCTACAGGCTCCATAGCATGGAACATCCAGATGTGCGAATGAGATATGTAGACTATAGGGTTCACATTTCTGGCTGGGCAGGGATACGAATGGTAACAGGCAAGCAGCTGCCAGCTGATTCCCGTGAGGGCGGCAGTTGTGTTTACCCACAGCAAATTCTGAGACATCCTAACTGCCGTCCGCCTTGCATTTAGAGGAGCCACGATTGGCAAAGGGGCCAGTTAGCTCCAGTGAATAAACACATGTCACTGTATCTCAGAAAGTAAGCAGATCCCGGGATTAAACGTTGGGCTGGATCTCATTAACAGGGTTGGAGAAGAAGTTGTGGGGAAGCTTAATGAAGACAGACAAGGCTGTGTGAGGGCAGATAAACCTCATACTTGGACATAACCAGATGCATGGCATACTTCCTTAAGGAACGATGCGCGACTGTGTGAAAGAGACGGGAACGATCAGACGCCGATGTGCTCTGAGGCACGATACTTGCACCCGCGAACCCCCACGTGAGGCTTCCTTTGTATGGCAACAGCAACGGGACTCTGTGGCAAACGCCATTGATCTGATGGCCGTAGTCCCTTCTGGACAGCCTTCCAGGACACAGGAAATTGCTTGCATACTCTTCAATCTGAGTAGCGGTCTGATTCCAAGAGATTAATGAAAGTAGAACAAACACCACAGCTAAAAGCACATTTTATTACTTCTTACATACGTAGGACACAATTTGCATCAATTCTCATCCAGGCGCATGGCCCGATATCGGGTTGTGGGCCCTCGAATACACTATAAAAAAAAGACCGCGTCGGGGTGGAGATCAGTGACGGAGATTAGATGTGATTGATTAGATGAATGAAAAAAAGCTGAAAACTTTTTAGAGAATCCGCGAGGGACGGAGAGAACCAGGGCGTCTCGTCCCCCCGTAGCTAAACACTCACCGGTCACTATAACTAGTTTTTCAACTCCACTTTCATGGCGAAGGTGCCGATGCTCCGAGCCGTATTGGTGTCCATCCGTGGAACCATCACATCTGATAAACCTGCTGACTCGGAGAAGTTGAAGATGGCGTCAGGGTGCTGTGGAGAAAGTTCCCTCTTGCGTCCTGGCGCGAGACACAGCGCCCCTGTCCCCGATGCATGCAACTCGAACGGGAGGATCCTCGAGGGGCGTGCCTGCTAGGCTAAAACAGGATGTTCAGGGCTTAGAAGGTGTTTTTTTTCTTCAGTCCCACGGGGGTCGCTATAGTTGGAAGCAAATCGGGTCTCGGTTCTGCTTCCTTCTGCACACTGCAACAGTCGTCGCGCACCCGGTCCAAGTCCGATGCGACACTCGTCTGGCGCCTTGCCGAGGCTCTCGGCTTTGATTTGTTAATCAATCTTGCATTCAGCACGAATACATGTGACGCAGGGGTGTAAGCTCCCAAGGGCGTTGGGACGGACATTGAATGTACAAAGCAGAGCTTAGCATCTAGCAGCATGGATTGCAAGTGCCCCATTAACTAGATATTCGTACATGGCACTGCCTTATCCAGCCTACGTGGTATAACCCACTGCGACAGCGCAACGTGCGCCTGCAACAAGAAGCTTCACCCACCGAGCAGCTGCACTCGAATTGGCCTCACACTTTACGCACCCTCCCGTCACAATGGTCCAGCATAGGTTTCAACGCCAGCCCCCACCCCAGACTTATGGCCTCGTCTCTTTTCCAGCCCGGCATTTAATGCTGGTCGTCTTCAACCGGCCCAGGATGCTCAATGCCATGACTAGTGCAGGCCAGTACGAGCTGGAGGCTCTCTTCTCGTGGTACGACAGTGAGCCCTCACTGCGCTGCGCCATCATCACCGGCGCCGGTCGGGCTTTTTGTTCCGGCATGGACCTCAAGGAATGGAACCAACTCAACCTCCGTCGGGCGCAGGGACAGCTCGAGGACCGCCCGATGAACCCGCCGTCAGGCTTCGGCGCACTCTCACGGCGCCACGGCAAAAAGCCTGTCATCGCTGCGGTCAACGGACTGGCCATGGGCGGGGGCATGGAAATACTGGCAAACCTGGACCTCCTGATCGCGGCCAAGAGCGCATCCTTTGGGCTTCCCGAGGTGAAGAGAGGGGTCGTTCCCAATGCGGGCTCTCTACCAAGGCTCGCCAGAACAATTGGTCGACCCAGAGCAATGGAACTGGCGCTTACGGGGAGACAAATCACGGCGGCCGAGGCAAAGGAATGGGGATTCATCAACGCCATCACAGAAGATGCTGCACAAGACTGTGCGGTGCTGGAGCGCCCTGTCGTCAAAGCGGCCATGGAATATGCCACGGCCATTATCAATAACAGTCCCGACAGCGTTATTATCGCTCGCGCCGGCGTTATATCTGGGTGGGAGGATGGCAGCGCGGAAAATGCAAGTCGCATGTTGTGCGAGACGTGGGATTCGAGGTTGAACAATTGCGACAATCTCTCTGAAGGGCTGTTGGCGTTTGTGGAAAAGAGAGCCCCTCGGTGGGTGGATAGTAAGCTGTAAACTATTGTGTTATGAATCGGCCATGCTGTTAATAAGTTTCGATCGCGATTCGAACGTACATAAAAATGCAGGAGATCGGCTCGGAGCGCTGGCGTCGGCAAACGAGCGAGAAAAGCTCGCGGGCGATCCTCTTGATGTCGTGGTTGACGCCACAATATTCTTTCTGCCTTCTCTTCTACGAACTTCGTGCGCCCGACACTTGGTTAGCAAATTCGCTCATGTGGGGCCGGACCATCTTATCAATCAATCAATCAATCAATCAGATAATCCTGTTAGACCCCACAAGAGACAAAGGTTCCCGCCTTAGCTTCGGCCAGCCATTGACATCACCTGTATTAAAACCTGGTGTTTAACTTGGAATGATGGAGCCGACACCAACCCGTAGAGATGTTGCATATTTGCAAAAGATCTTCATGGAATGGTTTCCATGTGGCAAGCAGTGCAGCCTTGCATATTTCCCCTGACTCTGGGCCACTCCTATCGAGTTTTCATCTGCCAAACACAGGCTATAGGGTAAGCTCACTCCATTCCACCTTGACAGACATGTCCACCTGCCCCCCCACCCCCCCCTTGTCTAGTATGTTGGAGCTAATCAATGACCTTTCAGGTGCTTGTCTTCCTGGAGAAGCGCCCTGCGGTATCGGCTGCATGACCGTTGATGCAACTAATACGATGGACGACGATCCATGACCACCACCAGCTCCATCGCCTGGTCCACTTCTGAGCCCAAGGTGGGCGCAGACTTGTTCCGAAGCCCTGTCCTCGGGCTCTGGATAGATAGCACAGACCAAGTAGTTCATTCGTGGCGAGAAGAATCATCCACAATGACGGGCTCCAGCAGAAACGGGGGTTGAAGGCCCAGGGAGAGTCAGGGCAGGAAGAGTCTAACAGGTTTCTTTGCTTCTCCCGCGGGGTGTTTCTCCACCTCAAGAACATGATCTCGGACAAGCCCGCATGGAAATTGGACGAATACGGACACAGATGCATCGCCGTATGGCCAGACTCCAGGTCAGCAGTGCGCATGATGGCGAGATCCTGGTGAGTGGATGTTGGGGTGGGGTTGCGAACTAGAACAGAAGCTCACGATGTTGGCTTGTTGACTCGTCGAATATGGAAAAGGATGCATCGGCAGACGGCCAGACATCAACTTGGCGCTCCCACGATGGCGAGACCCTGAAGGATGAGAGGGTGGCGGTTACAGACTAAAACAAGAAGCTCGTTCGGACGGTCTTCAACGAATGTGGAAGACAACGCATCGGCAGATGGCCGAAATACAGGTTAGCGGTGCCATGATGGAGATGCCCCCCCCCCCCCATGTGAAGGTCAGGTGGGGGTGATGGGCAGGAACAGAAGTTCGTCGGTCCATCATGACCAGAGGCTGGACGAAGCCGGCAACCGGAACGAACGTGGTGCAGGAACCTCTCGGGCCCCCGCAGACCTGCTTCTGCATTTCGGGTATCTCGTCAATTTCGGACCTCTTGCCATGTGCTTCGAGCCCTTGATCCTTGAATCCCGTCCGTCGTCTAGGGAACCCGGACCGCGACACGGACCCTACAGTGGACCAGGACTTGATGATCTGATGCCGTTCTCAGCGTTAAGCCTACTACGGAAAGTGAGCTGGCCGCTATTGTGAAGCAGCCGAGTATCGAACCTTTGCGAGAAACGTCCTACCGACGCGCGAGCGTTGCAACGGTGCAGCAGTTCGTACGCCACAACCCCAACAAGTGTGCCCGCATCCGGAGCTGAGAATCCTTCCCCTGCCGAAGCTCCGTACTCGGTAGTTTGTACAGCAACTCCTGCGTCCTCGGTCCATATCCCAACTCCCAACCCATGAATCCTCGGGCTTCAAGCCACCTCCATGTGCCTACAGCGGCAATTCTTTCGGTGGGTTCATGCACAAATGCGCCATTTTCACCAACGAGACCCACGCCACCCACTTGCGGAGGCACACCCCCCACCCCCGAACCCCCGACCCGGTACTTCAAATTTCTTGAGAGAGAAAGAGAGCACGTCTTCCCATACGTAATCAGGTTCGTCAAAGCTTGACTACTACGTAGCACGCTTAGCTGGAATCCCGTTATGGGATACTAATTGGCTCATGGTGGAATGTCGTCTGGCGTGACTACTAATTAAATGGTGGATGCCTTTCCGGTCGCTTACGCCCGCCTGGGCAAGAAAAGATCCCAGCCAGAGAGGGAGGTATCCTGGTTTGCAGTTATATTTATGTACCAAACATTCTCCCGGCTTTTTCTTTAGGGTTTAACGATATACACATCACTGCCACCATGACGTCTGTGGATCTTATGTGCTCCGAGCACCCGGCAGTAAACCCGCCGACACAAGCAAAGACGCTACGATTTGACGTACCAATTTTCACCAACCGCCGAGAAGACATCCCTGAATTTGATGCCCTACTACTAGCTTGGACCCTACTTCTTTATCGACACAACAGCGGTAATCATGTTCAATATTCCTGGAGCTTGAGCGAAACCGGAACTTCTCCGAACCGCAGCTTTGAGTTGAACACGTCAAAACTGCCATGGGAGGCGGCCGACTCTGTCTCGACAGCGCTCGAGGGAATCCGAGGTTATCTGCGACAAACACTGGAATCGGAGACTCCTGTTGCTGCGGAGCGCTATACATTTTTCCTCAATGATGAATCCGCTCCAAACGGCTCGTCCAGCCATGTCCAGGAGGGCGACCATTCCATGGGCTGGGTAAGATCAGACACCTGCCCCGACAGATCATCACTCGCGGCCAGCTAACAGGAAGTGAAACACTCTTTGCAGGGCAACATCCAGCTCCAAGCCGTCATCGCAAACGGAAGCCTCTGGCTGCGACCCTGCTGGCGAGAACCAGTTGGCGCAGAATTTTTGGCAAACCACTTCGCCCACTCGCTCGTTGAAATCCTCAACACGACTCTCTCCGATAAAACCTCGTTGATCGGCTCCGTTCTAGAATTGGGCGACTTGGACAGCTCAGTCATCTGGGGCTGGAATAAGGATGTGCCTCCAGCCGTCGAGGTCCCCATCCACCAACTGATATCCGACCAAGTGCAGCAGCAACCAGAGGCACCAGCAATCTGCTCATGGGATGGAGACCTTACTTACGCAGAAGTTGATCAGTATTCTACGCGTATTGCACACCATCTCATCGGCCTAGGGCTACAAGTAGGCCAAATAGTGCCGCTCTGTTTTGAGAAATCAAGATGGACCATCGTTGCCATCATGGCCGTTATGAAGGCCGGAGGAGCGTTTGTGCTGCTGGATCCTAGCCTCCCCCTCCAAAGACGCCAAACCATGGCAACTCAAGTTCGAGCAACCCTTATAATTACTTCCAAAATTCACGGCCCATCTGGCGCGGCAACGGCTCCAGATGCCCAGTTAGTGGTTGTCGACTCGGACACGATACTATCTATGGCAGACTCTACGACAACCAGCACGGAGCTCCCCGTTGTCCCTCCCGAATCCCTACTCTACGTTATTTTCACTTCTGGAAGCACTGGTATGCCAAAGGGAGTCATGATCAACCACACCACCTACACTACCAGCGCCCTCGCCCGGAGCACAGGTATCGGATATGCACACAACTCACGTGCTCTCGACTTTACCTCATACGCGTTTGATGTCAGCATCGATAGTATGCTGTGCACTCTCCTTCGTGGTGGATGTCTCTGCATTCCTGCTGATCAGGATCGCGTGAACGACCTGAGCGGAGTGATCCGTCGTCTCAAAGTCAACATGGCAAATATGACGCCTTCGGTGGCACGTATCCTCGACCCTGACATCATTCCTTCGCTGCATAGCTTGGGGCTGGGCGGAGAATCCTGCTCCGCTGGCGATATATCAATTTGGGGCCAATATACTCGAATTGTTGTTGGATATGGCCCTGCTGAGTGTACTATTGGGTGTACAGTCAACCCCGACGCCGCAGGAAAGCCGTATGTCAGCGTCGGAGCGGGCACAGGAGCAGTAATTTGGCTGGTCAACCCAGATGATCACAACAAGCTTGTACCCGTTGGAGCTGTCGGCGAGCTACTTGTTGAAGGCCCCATTGTTGGCCAAGGCTACTTATTCGACCCAGAGAAGACTGCTGCGGCCTTCATTGATGATCCGGCGTTCCTTCTCGCTGGTGGTGGTGGTGTTCCAGGGCGAACAGGTCGCCTGTACAAGACGGGAGATCTGGTACGTTATGATCCGGATGGAGAATGTGGATTCGTCTTTGTTGGACGCAAAGATACGCAGATCAAGTTGCGCGGGCAGCGTGTGGAACTGGGAGAAATCGAGTATCATGTCAAGAACCTGCTTCCACCCGGGACGGACGTGGTCGCCGAGATTATCTCACCACAGGCCCAGGGCAAGGAGTCCATGATTGTTGCGTTCATTGCTGATCGTGAGGCTGCAAAGTCGGAGGATGCCAATGATAGTGAGGCTCGACACGTCGAACTTTCGCCACGTGTTAGCGAGCGCATTGGGTCTCTGAACGAAGAGCTATCCAAGGTGCTTCCGATCTACATGATTCCAACGGCGTACATTGGCGTATCGAAAATACCGATGCTCGTATCTGGCAAGACGGACAGAAAGTCGTTACGAGCCCTTGGCGCAACCGTGCCATTGCAATCCTCCCTCTCACTTACAACACGATCAGACACTGACAAGCCCACCACGGAGGCGGAGATCCTTTTGTGCGATTCCTGGTGCAATCTTCTAGGTCTCTCATCAGATCAGGTTGGAACAGAGCATAGCTTCTTTATGCTCGGTGGAGAATCAGTGCTTGCCATGAAGCTTGTACCCAAACTGCGTGAAAAGGGGTTCATCCTTACCGTTGCAGACATCTTCAATTTCCCCACTCTCTCGGACATGGCGAAGGCGATGAAACCTGCGAGTGATGATGTCCTGGTGGATATGGAGGTGCCCTCCTTTTCATTGCTCAAACCGGAATGGGATCGCGCCGCCATATTTTCTGAGGCAGCAGAGCAATGCGGCATAGACGAAGCGCTCATCGAGGATATTTACCCCTGTGCCCCCATGCAAGAGATCCACGTGGCATTCTATACTCGATCAACCGAAGGTTATGTGGCTCAACGAGTCGCCGACGTTCCCAACTGGGGCTCGGTAGACAAGCTGAAGGCTGCGTGGGACGTCGTCTTCAGGGAGAGCTCCATTCTGCGCACCCGGATCGTCGAGTTCAAGCAGTACGGATTCTTGCAAGTCGTCATTAATCAACAAACACAATGGCAGCTCAAGACCAGCAGCCTGGACTCGTTCTTGGAGGAGGATAAGAATGAGCCCATGCTGGCTAGCACCCCGCTGTGCCGATTTACCATTGTTCACGATGAAGCGCTCGACAAACTCTACTTCGTTTGGACGGCTCATCATGCCATCTATGACGGCTGGTCCACTGATCTTCTTGTGGAGCATGTGGACGCTGCGTTTCGCGGTCTTGAGGTATCGCGACCGGCCGAGTTCAAGCACTTCATTCGTTACTTGGCGGAGCCGGAGAGGGAGTCTTCCAAGGACTACTGGCGAGCGCAACTTGAGGGAGCAACTGGTCCCCAGTTTCCTTCTCTGCCGTCGCGATCCTTCATTCCCGAGCCTGATTCTCTAGCGGAGCGTTTTGTGCCTATTGACCAGTCCACGAGATCCGAGTCTACCATCGCCACAGTCATCCGAGGAGCCTGGGCACTGGTGGCCTCTCAGTATGCCATGAGCGATGACGTGGTGTTTGGAGAAACATTTACAGGACGCACACTTCCAATTCCGGGTGTCGAACAGATTGAGGGCCCGATCCTAGCCACCATCCCCGTTCGCGTACGCTTCGACCGCACTGCTTCTATTCGAGAATTCCTTCAGACAATCCAAGAGCAAGGTGTTGTCAGGACTGCACATGAGCATCTTGGAATTCAGAACATCCGTCGTTTGAGCGCCGATGCTCAAATTGCTTGCGAGGTCATGATGGGTCTCGTCATTCAGCCAAAGGAGCCCGACCCACCGAGCCGTTCTGAGGACGATCTCCCGTCGTTCCGCACCGGGGATGCAGCACTCGAAGCTCTTCACTTCAACTCGTACCCTGTGATGCTCGCCTGTTCACTGGACCAGGACGGATTCCGAGTGGTAGCCAGCTTCGACTCACGCGTCATCAGCCAGAGGCAGATGGAGCGAGTGCTGTCGCAATTTGAGTGTGCTGTGTCCCAGCTCCGCGGCGATCAGACACGGTCGCTGAGCGGAATTACGTGCGTCAGCGAGGAGGAGCTCGTTGAGATATGGGAAGCGAACAAGGCGGCGCCGCTTTCGCTACCCGACATTTCAAGCTCCCTCGCAAGCGGAGACAAGTATCCTACCATCCGATACATTCCGTGGGTTGCGCATCCTGCAACCGAAAACCTGCTCATGCCGATTGGAACTGCCGGAGAACTCCTTCTCGAAGGTGCAGGAGAGGCGGCAGACCTGGACGCCCCCGAGTGGCTCAAACGAGGAGCAGGAACTGTTCCTGGTCGACAAGGGAGGCTTTATCGCACAGGAGACCTCGTCAAATACACAGATGACTTGAGCTTGGTGTTTGTGGGCCGGAAGGAGACCATGCTGAGTGTTGATGGTCGTGTCATCAACCTCACAGCCACCGACCTCGAGCTTCAGCGCCTGTTGCCCGCGAACACCGAAGTTGCTAGTCACCTTGTCCTCCCAAGGGGCTCAACCAGTCAGACACCCATGGTAGTTGCCTTCGTTCAAGAGACCCCAGTCAACGAGGACCAGATGCTTGAGCTTGGCGTCGACAAGGCAAACATCTCTTTCCCGCTGTCCTCGGCCATTTCAATTCAGCTCGCCACTGCTGTCATTGGCCTAAATAAGGCTATGCTGGAAACCCTGCCGCCGTATGCAATTCCCTCAATATGCATCCCCGTTGCTAAAGTTGCAGGCTCCGGCGAGGCCGTGGATGTCAAATCTCTGAATGCGTTTGTGGAGCATGTAACTCTCGAACTCGTGATGGAGCTTCGCAAGTCATTCGCAACCCTCCGTGCTACCATTGCGAAGTCTATTTCAATGACTCCCAAAGAACGGGTCCTTCTCTCGTTGTGGTCCACGTTTTTGGATATTGAAGAGGACAAGTTGTCTTTGGATGACAACTTCTTCCGTCTAGGCGGAGACTCTATCGTTGCCATGAGGATGGTTTCGGCACTGCGCCGCGCCGGCTATCGATTGTCCGTGGCAGACATGTTCCAAAACATGAAGCTACGCAACATGGCCAGTGCAATTGTTGAGAGTCCCATCGAGCCCGAGAAGCCCGTCAATATTTATTCTCCATTCTCACTACTGAACGTGGGAGATGTCGATGCTTTTTTGACAGAGAATGTCCAACCTTGCCTAGCAGAATCAAGCTGGATCATTCACGATGTCCTGCCTGCCACGGATCCTCAACAACGCGATGTCAAGTCAACTGTTTCTGGAACTAGGAGCTCAGTTCAGTACAACATGCTCTATTTGGACGAGTCAATCGACATGTCAAAACTTGTTGGATGCTTCAGGGACCTTGTTGTCCATCATCCCATCTTGCGAACGGTATTTGTGCCACACAATGATCAAGTGCTCCAGGTGGTGTTGGAGGAGATGGACTTACCTGTATCCGAATCCACCACTGAAGGCCCCATAGATACATACTGCAAGGAGCTGGCTGAGGCAGATATCGCCATTGATTCTGACTTTGTCTTCGGAGCCCCTTTCCTCCATCTCTTCGTCGTCCACGGGACTGGTGAGAAGGCCTTGATGATTCGCATCTCTCACGCTCAATATGATGGAGTCTCATTACCTGAGCTGCTTCGACAACTAGAACTACGGTACCGGGGCCAGGATATACCGACGTCGGCGCCCTTCACAAACTATATCCAGTACGCACAAGATGCAAGGAGCGAAAACATTGCCTACTGGAGAAATGTACTTCGAGGATCCTCTCCGACAGAGATCATTGCCCCTGGAAATCCTAGCAGCAAGACTGCTTTCATGACCAAGGCCGTCGACGTCACTGCAAGGTCTCCCGACACCACAGTCGCGGCGCTGCTCACTGCTGGCTGGGCTAAGGTCATGAGTCAGTTCCTCAACATCTCTGATGTCACGTTTGGAGGCATTGTGTCCGGCCGTGATGTCGACATGTCCGGTATCGATGACATGATGGGACCATGCTACCAGTACATGCCCATCAGAGTCAAGTCTGAGCCCAACTGGACAGTGACACAGCTGTTGGACCATGTGCGTCGTCAATATCTTGAGGGCAGCCAGAGAGCCACGCTTGGGTTCGAAGATATTCTGCAAGAGTGCACAGAATGGCCAGCACAGACGACCTTCTTCGGGTCCTTTGTGAACCATCTCAACCGCGAGTACTTTGATGATCTTCCATTTGCTGACACGAAATGTCGTGTTGACTATATCATTCCTCATCCGGAGCTACCAACTCCACCCCGAGTGGTGTCGTTCTTCGAGTCTGGAAAGACATTCGTAGGCATTGAGGCTGATGAAGACCGACGCGAATTTTGGGAGGCAAGACTGGAGGAGTTGGCTGTCACAGTTGAAGGATTTGTGACAAACCCTGAGGCTTTACTATGAGCGATGTCTCATCCATGTGGTTATATGCTGGAAGGACTTATCTAGTTTAGGGAAGGGAGTTCTGTTTCATGTATTATGCGAAGTTTGAGTAAACGATTTATTGTCTCCCCTGATAATTCAATGGCCAATTACTCAATTGGTTTTGAGTCCTTACAACTTTATATTTATGACTCTCATGCGAGTTTTATGTTTCAGGTGAATTGTCTGGCTCAAAGTCAACAACTTTCAATACCACGCCGCCTTGATTAGCGAGGCTTATTGTCCGCTGAAGAATTAAGTCCATCCATCCATCGTTTGGGACTGGGAACTGGTGGATTTCATGGAGCACAACAGAATTAGTAGTACTATCAACCGGAGTTGCTGCAACGGTTGTGTCATCTATGAAAACGGCGTTTCCTGTTGTATTGGGGCCTAATCCAAGTTGTTGAGGGTGTGAGAGGTTGGTGTCGCCTCGCAACGTTTTCGTCCTTATCTAGCTCTGATATAAATGAGGAGGGTGTAACACATCTAGTGTAAGGCACTTATTGATAAATAATGATATCCCGCTGTGTTACACAAATAGGGAGCGAATGCGAGAAGCCTTGGCCTTAAATGTCAATAGTGCTCATAATAGCTCGCGTAGGATATATATGGAGTTCCATTCTTTCTGACGTGGCATTGAGTAACTGAGGATGAAGGTGAAGAAAGCTTTTGTGAAACACTTGAAAGCCCCCTACGTTACTAATATGGATATTTCTTTTGTTAATAGCTGCATTAGGTCGACTTAGCTGTAAAATTTCGATTCGAAAAACTCCTTTGCTTGGCAGAAATTTAACGAGTACCACAATAAGCACCATTAGAGGGCAAATCAAAATAGCACATCTCAACTCACACACATAACCTGAGCCGAGAAGACATACTTCAGTTAGTGCTTAACATATCTACTAACGCTTTGTATCTTGTTAATAGGACCTGGTTGGCTCGCTTTATGAGCAGAGTTTCACCTGAAATACAGAGTGACTTTGCGATGTTCGATGACCAGCTCCCTTTTACCTGCTTCCTTATCTATTATTTGCAACTCCAACACCCTGGTTCATAGTATTTATAGCCCTGGATTGAATCTTCCGCAAAGCCAATCTCTTCCTTTGTTCCAGAGTAAGTAGCACACCATCCAGCACCCAACCCGCCACTATATCCAAATATCTTGCACTCTGGGTCCAACTTGCACTCTTGAGCGCAGTCCTCGAATGGAAGACCATAGAGAGTTTCATATCGGCGGTATGCATTCGCTTTGTTATTCACAATGCCTCGAGTACCGCACATGAGGCCCTCTGGAGGCTGGCTGATGAGGGAACATGGCGGGTCATACTTAGTGATACTGACGTCGTCTATCCGGATCTCGACCTGTCCGGTAGGCGGGTTCAATTGTAAGCGAAAATACGTCGTGCCGTCGGTAAAGGGCTGGCCGTAGATTCCGATTCGTCTGGGAAAGTATTGATTTGCTGGTGCTGCAGGCCTGAAGATGGTGCCAAGTTCAACGCCGACTCTCGCAACGTAGGTGGAAAATTGGACCCCGCCGTAGGGTCCGAAGTTTTGAACATCTGTGAATGCCCACCAATATTCGAAAACGTATCTCGTTGTCTTATCCAAACCGGAGATGTCCTGGTTGAGAGGGATCACGCCACTACCAGTGCCTTCGACTGCTGGCAGTTTGATTTTGCTGCAGACGGACTATTAGCTCTCAGTCGAGTATGGATAAAGGCACGGGGTTCATACACAGAACGGCTCCCTGAATGAGCGTAGGTAGGGTCGTTTACTAGACTGGCACCTTTACCAAACGTCCACGGCGCTCCAGTGTATTCACCATTTTCCGCCATATCCTCGAAGCCGCCATTGATGACAACACCGAAATCAGTAGGTTCTGGCTTCTTAGATGTTGTTGAGCTTGTTGTTTGCTCTTGGGATGTTTGGATTGTGAGAGTAGTAGATAACTCGACAGATGGAGCAGTACTGTCAGATGTTGAAATGATATCGCTAGAGGTCGAAATTGTGGTTGTTGGAGCAGAAGTCGGGGTGATCGATTCGGAAGTAATGATGCTGTCTGTTGATGAGTCGGTCGATGTCTTTGTGCCATCGTTTGTTATTGTCGCAATTGTTACAGATGAAAGGCTCGGCTTGCACGGCCCTGCGCCGACCTCCTGACAGAGGAGGCCTGCGACAAGGGCAACGAGATATTTCCACGATGCCATGGCTCAGATGTTTCGCTGGTAACTCTTTTCAAGAGACAGAGTATCCGGCGTGATTCTCCCTTTAAATAAAATGAAATTGGGCTCAAACAATGGCGGGATTCAAGCGCAAGGTACGGCCCCTGTTAGCGTATACACTATCTGTTAGCATATGCACTATCTATCGGAATTGTTCTTCTATAGACTAGTACTGTAGAATATTGAACGCCACTCCTAGATAGTAGTAGGTGCTAAATCTGAGAACAGTTAGGGCAGCCAGCCACTGTCACGACCCAGGTTCAAAACCATAACATACTGTCACAGGCGGATCCGGCCCTCGCCGAGGCTCTACAGAGACCCGTGACCGCTCTCGCCTTTACTATCGTCCGGGTAGTGTTATATGAGCTGTAGCTGCATTCTGGAAACATTGGCGCCCAATCGCAGTCAATTTATGTTTCCAGCAGCTGATGTTGAGCTTTTGACCGCACGCTGATGATGCGTGCCAAGCGCAGTAATGTGCTGTCAGTTTTCTCTTCAACCTGGCTAGCTTGTTCTTGACAAAACAGCCTCCGCCGCGCCATCGGGCTATTGACTCTCTTGCATCACTAGTCTTCGCGGTACCTTCTGTACGTCTGCGGAAAGCGTTGCTAGGTCACTCCACTAACCCCCGGGAACGGTGCAATTTATCTCGGGTCCGAGATCTCACTTAGTACAGTGAGCAACGAGCGGCGCGGCTATTCGGTGTCCGAGACGCGCTGCGCTAACCCATTCTTGGTCCCGAGCATACCGAGGTCGGTTCCACTACTACGGAGTAGCCAAGACGCGGTCTGCTCGGCCGTCACTCATTACTCGGACAATCATCCTCGTACTTCTATCGACCAGCGACTCATATAGCTATTCATTCCTACAACTCCATTTACCAAGTCTCTCTCTCAGATAGCCATGACGCCACCCCCAATGACCACACCTCAAGTGCTACCTAAGCACGCCTGTTCGCTCTGTGCTCGCCGAAAAGTCAAATGCGACAAACGCGATCCATGTTCCAACTGCCTGAAAGCGCAAGTCCTATGTTCATATGAGGCACCGGTTCCATCTCGACCTCGAAAGAGGGCTGCCGACGAAGATTTGATCGTCCGATTAGCTCAGTACGAGGATCTGATGAGGAAGCACAACGTCGACTTCACACACTGCGCCAATACCTGGGTCTCTTTTGAGCTGCAAGACAAGCTTAAAGAGAGTGACTCCCACAGTTCAACACCCGTAAAGTTTGCGGATAGTCGTCTTGAATTGAAGTCTTTGCCTTTGGAGAATACTGCGCCAGGCGCAGAACGGTGAGAAGACTGGCCGAACCTCTCCCTTAGTGAGTAATCGCTTACTCGTCTTTAGGTGTCTATGGCCGAACTTGGACTCAGAGGTGTGTTACTCCAAGACGCATTGATTGGTAATGACTGACATTTCCGCCACCACAAGCTCAAGTACCCTCCCATACAGAACTTGTGGCATAAAGAAGATGCCCCTTTGCATTCTCTGCCACCACTTCAACTCATCTCTCCTGGTACTCAACCTGAACTAGACGAATTGCACCCAGAACCAAGAAGAATCTACCTGTTGTGGCAGACTTTTGTCGAAAGTGTCAATCCGCTGACGAAGATCGTCCATGTGCCGAGTCTACAGCAGCGCATCTTGGATGCAAGTTGGGATCCGTCCACTGTATCAAAATCGCTGAAGGCTATGTTGTTCGCCATCTACACTCTAGCTGTCAGCTCCATGTCATCCGATGACTGCCTGGCCTCCTTCGGCGAGACACAAGGTACCCTGTTGATGCGCTACCGAGCGGCAACTCTCCGGGCTCTCGTGAATGCGGACTTTTTCACAACAAGGGAACTCGAGGTTCTGCAAGCGTTTGTCTTGTTCCTTCTCGCCGACCCAGAGTCTGACTTAGCTTCTACCCTGAGTGGTGCCGCTATAAGACTGGGCCAGAAGATAGGTCTACACCGAGATAATGCCGACCCCAAGATAACGTTCTTCGAGAGCGAAATGCGCGTGCGTGTTTGGTGGCAGTTATGTGGCCTCGATTCCAGAATTCGCGCTATTTCCACTCCAGGAATGAATCCGCCGCTGTCCGAGCTTGGGGATGTCCGCTTGCCACTCAATATTAACGATGCGGATCTACATCCAGACATGGTCGGCCCCCCCATTGAGCACAGCAGTCCTACTGAGATGATGTGTGTCTTGACGAAGTTTGCCGTCACGAGCTGGCTTCGAACCTCACCCACGGCTGCTAAGGTCTTTGAGAACATCTTCCAAAGCCCTATAAGAAGCAAGACTTGTATGGAACGGGAAGACGTGGCCATCAACGAGCTCGAGGCCATGTACCAGGAGAAATTCTTCCGCAACTGGGATAAACGGATCCCCCTCCATGAATTTACTCGTGCTATGGCGAAGCTTGCTATTGCTCGGATGCGGTTTAAAATACACCATCCCCGGGGTTGGGCTTCTGCGAATGTCGGCGAAGTTTTCGTGACACGGAAAGAAAGTGACATGCTGTTTGAGTCAGCTGTCATTTCGTTGGAGATGGTGGAAGTGGCAATGCGCAGCAAGTTTTCGTCGCAGCTGTTCACCCACATGCATATGACCTCCAAATTCCAAATCGACGCTTACATTTACGTTATTAGCGAACTGCGGCAGAGGTGCACTGGAGATCAGGTGGTCTTGGCTTGGAAGTTGGTTGAGGGGCTTTACATAAAGCATCCGGAACTAATAAGTGACACTGAGAATACGTTCTTTACCAGCTTGAGTAACTTGACTCTACTGGCTTGGGAAGCTCGTAGGAAGGCTTTAGTATTAGGTCAAGGCATGTTGGAATGCAATGTCACGCCACTGTTCATTCAGTCACTCTGGAACAAGAAACAGAGCATGAATGAGGGAAGTGTCCAGACGCTTCCAGGCGCAGACTCCCATGTTTTAGATACCTTAAGATTGATGAGTGATACTGATTTAGAGTTAGATTACTGGAGTGACTTCTTACAGCTGTAGCCTACATAAATATGTGCATTAAACACACCCTGCTAAGTTCGCGCCCCTGTTCTGTATGCGAGCAATTATCTCATTAATCCAAACCATTTGTCGGGCCCAGTCCTCTGGCTCTGCCGAATTAGCCATGTAAGCTCTCACAACAATTAACGGTGGCAGGATAGTGGTGGGGCCGATACTATGGAACCTGTAGTCAAATAAGTACTCCACGGACTGGCAAATATAGCGAGATGGGGTCTAAGGCCATTCCGCTTGGTAGCCCAAGGGGTTTGGTAACTTAACCGTCCAGGGTTTCCGTAAGTCCTCATTTGTCGCCGGGACACAGGCTGTCTTTGTCCTGCTGGAAAGCCCAGTATAAAACCATGGTTTCCGCTACAGTGTATGATGGAAAGTAGAGCGACACAGGGAATGCTTTACCCCGTTCTGGACTGTCAGTCGAGCTGTTGATGGTGGGTAAATTGGGGCCAGTATAGACGGCCTGTCACAGCCTGATAGGTGCAAAGCCATTCATCGAGCTGCTTGTCCAGGTCCAGACACGAAGTGAGGATTCCAACCCCGTCGTTGAAGGTATCTGTGGGGTATGGCAAGGAGAATGCGGCGTCCGTCCTGGCTAAGACATCCAGAATGCAAAGGACTATGTCGAGAAGAAGTTCTTGAAAATCTTTAGGCTTTGAATCCCACGGCTCTTCCGTCCACTCGGGTTGAGCTAGGAACGTTGCTTGACGTTGTCTTAGACCCTGATAGGCCTAGAGCAGTCAGTGCCTTCCATATGAATACCGGTGAGACTTCCTAAACTTACCGCATGCATCCTTAGCACCTGGAAGACATCATGCGCTAGTCCTTCGACATGTTTTTTCGGTCCTCGCAACTGGAGGAGTACCATAGCCCCCTGGTAATGTTTCATATACCCAACATCTGTCCGGCCAGGGTACTCGGAGAATTCATACATGCCAAGCATCAAACAGGCGGTAATGGTTCGCTTGTCGTACCGGGTATGGAACTATTTATGGCGCGCTGGAGTTCTTGCAGACCTCTTGTATATAGCGGCAAGCTATGACGGACTAAGACTTCATGGCCACCTTTCTGTCCGAATTTTGCAGTGCTGAGTGCCAACATTGCGTGTTCAAGAGCCGGGGATAGCGATGCAATGCCATTCAGTTGAAGGAGCCACTTGCGATGAGCACCAGGGTGAGCTTGACTAAGCCCAGTTGGTGGAAACTGATCATCAACGAAGAAGGCCCAGAATTGATCTCTAGAGACGTTGCGTAGAGATACAGAGCTGGGTATGCGTGGTACTGGAGCGACTTGGTGAACCTTGAAAGCACTATTCTTTGGCGTACAGGACGAGTGTTGCAATTGTTGGCCGCGTCTCCAACGTGACAGTAATAGAGGAGGGGCTCCAGCCTCGTAAGCGTGCTGTAGCGTGCCCTGGGATGTTTCCGTCAAGGACGTCTTTACAGATTGGGAGAAAATGAAGGCCTGCTTCTTCTGATTGCCCCCACATGAGCGGCCTGCATTAAAGCAGTTTATACCATGGGGTTTCTTACCACCGCACTTTAGATGCGTTTGATAAGCATTGATTTGGATAACTGGAGGCTTTGAGTGTAGGGAGAGATATCCAACCCTGATTTTCCTTTCTTTGCAGGTGTGACATGCTTTTGAACGCCCGGCGACGCCTACCATTGTGGCAGAGGATCCGATTTCGGATTGATCTTTCCAGAGAATCGTAATAATTTCGTAATTAATTACCGAGGTATGAGGGGAGAAGCACTGCCCGAATTCCGCTTCATCTGATGAAAAATACTCGGACTTAGTGGAGCAGTATTTGAGTCAGCTGAATTAATTACGGGACACAACTCAACTTTGACCAATCTTAGACATTGTTAGGTCACTGAAAAACTAATCCCACTCTGGCTGCATTGTGCGAGCGTTGGCTCATTGTGTGGCTTGGTCGCAGTCTTCGCATCCCGTAACAGTTGAGCCAAAATCTCAACATTAACGCTACTCCTCTTCAGGCCACAATTGGCCATTCCTCTAGTTCCACTTGACATGGCTGTGACTTGAGGCGTCTCTAGCATTGATTTTAATTGTCTCTGTGTGAGGCTAATTTCATCGCTAGGTGGGAAGCCAGGCCTCAAAGTGAGGGAAGTGCTCGATATTTGGGCATGCTGGAGTTGAATATTTCAGCGGTAACCATGAACACGGTGGAACGCCAAGCTTCGCCACCACTGCAGATCTCTGCCGGAATGCATGCGATGGCCTATCCCGATGTCTGGAACTCGGGATGGCCTCTGGTGGGGAGAGTACTCATTGGTTCACAGTGTTAAGATTTCCTTCCTTGAATATATCTCTTACAGCGAGCTTATTCGTGCTGCCATTCATAGCAAAATTATGGGATGAGGATATCTTCTAGGGGTTTAGCTGTGCCACGAAAAAGGTTGACGAGCAAGTGAAAGCATCATTTAATGTTGATGCAGATACTAGAGTTAAACTCTCGATGTTCTAGACGACATGAATTTCCAGTGTCACTTTTTTTTCTCTGCCCAGACCGCGCAGGGTGCTCATGAAGAATCGTTGTCCCGTTCATCCTCAACACAACAGGCCATTGTAAAGATGAGATCTCTGGCTATGAATTACGTGAACGAGCGTTCACTACCTAGTTTATCTGGCTAAATCTCCTTTGCTTTTGGCTGACTTTTGCCCTTTGGGCCGACTTTTGCCCTTTGGGCCAGCATGTGTCCATAAAGGATGTAGAACGCTCAGAGGTCAGCTTGTGAGTAGGCGCTCTGAGCAGCAGTCTTACCTGGGACGTAAACGAGTAATCCAAACCATATGAGATGTTGGTAGTACCAACTGCGAGCCTGTGAGGGCGCAATTACCTCGTAAACAAGACGAGCCTCTGATAGAATGCCAATCGGATAAAGGACGATGAACATGTTGTACCTACTTGATTAGCTCTTTGATGCAAATGAAAGGATAATTTAGATACCTTAGCCACAATAAACCCCTAGCCACACAACCGGTTCTTTGCCCAACGGCAAAGAAAGTGTATCTCACCACGTCGGCTGTGTTCCAGGCAACTAACATGCTTGAGTACGCCCATTCTCGCATTGCGACGTCTGGGTAGTTCCGGGTGATGGCCCAAACGATTGTATTACGACCGGCCACCTGTAGCGCCGTGGTCAACGGAGAGGCACGTACTATCCCAGTTACAGCGTGAATCAACTCCAAAGCGGTCAGGGTTTCTGTCCATCGTGCTAGGACGTGTAGCTCCTTCCAAACCGTGGCATTACCATAGGTAATCCAGAGGTAGACACTCAGGAGAAGAATGACGATTCGCGCGGAGGCAGAAACCGAATTGTAAACGAAAAGGTAGCGGTTAGCAACTGACAGCGATTTTCTTTTCGTAGTTTCCAATTGTTGCGACATCTTGCCTCTTCAGTAAAGGTTTAGTGATAATGTATGGTTTACACACCGCTGTGATTGTGTATGTGTAGTTGATCTTGCAAGCGACGTAATATATCGCGCACATCATGGTTGCGGATGACGTCAACCCAGATTCCAAGCTGATGATTGGCTACAGATTATTACTTGCGGCTTAAAGGGTTACCCTATACGAGCTGTAAATCACAATATCGCGATAGTTACCACCCAGTCGGAAGGTTCCGTTCTTCGTCGGTCACTAGTGGTGATGTACCGGTTGCCAGACTGTCCTGGAGTCCCCTCATATCCGCTGTACTGGGCCTTTCAGTATGACTGTGACTGTTGGTGGGCGTCCCTTGTGCCGCTCGTATCGTGGATTGCGTTTGGTTTCGCACTGCAATTGCCTGCGCACGGAGTTCTTCGATATGTGACCAGCGGCCATCGCGATAAATGTCGTCATCATTCTTCCAGTGAGCGTAAACGCTCTCGATAGTACTCCATGATACATCGACAGTCTGTGCTGATGGGTTCATACACAGATCAAGTAGTAAATACGCCATGGCGTCCCATTCGACGTATGTCTGAAACAGCCAAAGCCAACAACTGCCTTTATTGTATTGTCGTAGTTCGTGAGCCTGTTGCAAGACTTCGTAGCAAAGCGTCTGATAGTTTAATTTTAAAGGCGACGTCCTGTTGTGATCCGCCTTCGGCTTGCATACAGCTAGCTTCAACTTATCGAGAATGAGACGGATGTTGATTGTAATGACAAAGTCGAGCGGCACTCCTGTATCGCAGTGCGAGAGATATTGTGCTTCTAGACGGTCCTTGAACTCGTCTATTGCCAGGCACCTTTCTGCCTCTGTCAGGACCGGGTATGAGTTGGCGCGGCAGAAGCCGTCGGAAAATACCACACGGCGAGCAAAGTGGCTGCCTTGGAATCTAACCAGACTGAAGATCATATCTGTTCTTCTTTGTTGACTGACGGGCGGGTCGCGCATCTCAGGATCTAGGCTAATGTCGTAGACGTTGGCGGGGAATTCGGTAGAGAACATTGACTCAAGGATGATTGGTTCAGTGCCGTGGTCTAGTAAATGGCAAACATCAAGCATTCGGTGCTGGCATCAAGATTCGATTGTCGCTGGATAACCCCCATGACTAGTCTCTGAACAGAGGGAAGATGGAAAATCTTCAGAATTGGATTTACTGCATCGAGATACCTCTGCCAGAGACATGATATTGTGGCTGCAGGTGGATGTAGCGACTCAAGAGAAGGTGGCACAGTCAAGTCGAAGGGAAATGAGGTGGGCTGAGTGGATCCGGGATAACCTTCGCCTCGGTTCTGTGTCTTATCTCAGTTGGTTGGTACGGATAACCGTGTTTCCCAGCTGATTCAGCCCTTGCTCGGTGAGGCATACCTGAGAAGTCTGCCCATGGTTGAACGAAAGAGGGCTTCCTGGTGAGACGTCCGGCCGCAAAGACCTCGAAGTGTATCGAACGGTCTGTGGAGAAGCTTCTAGGTTGTTGTGCCCATGAGGTCCGTCGAATTCGCCATGTCTCCTAGATGCCGGGGTCGGATAAGCACACCGTGTCTTCGAGCGGACACAGCATGCACATGGCAACGATCGGTCGCATCGGATCTTACGCCGACGACACTCGAGACAGGACCGTTCTGAAGAGACTGTTCTGCTGGACATGAAAACCGGAGTGGCTGCTATCAGCCTAGGCTGATTGGTGTGTCGGTGAGGAGAGTCTGGATACGGAGGAGACGGACGGAGAGTGTGCAAGTGACGGAACGGAGGGAGACGGAGGTTGTACTTATGCATCAGCTCCGCTCCGAGGAATAGAAGTCTCCGATTGGTGGGGGGGCGGAGGTTTCGGAGGGAGCCTCCGTATTCGTAAGCCGCGATGCATTCGTCATTCGCTGGAATTAGTCACTGCAAGCCTTATGGCTTTCTATATTCAGAGGACAGGCATCAGTCCATTCCATCATCATCAGACACTCCTGTCACGCACGAACAACCGTCCGCTGCTTAGGAAGCCGTGCGGCCGCCAGATGTTACAGTGCTGTATATTTTCTTGGTCTTAATAGCCCTTCTAAGCCTCACAGTTAAGGTGACCCACGATCCGCTAGTTCTATCAGTTTGCTGTCGTTCAGGCCACGCTCAACATATTTGTGAGCCTGGACATCTAAGGAATATACATCTTCTGAGTAGGCATATATGCAGTCAGGTTACTAGTCTTACGGCTTTAGGCACCTGATATTTAAAGAATTCCTATAGCGTGTATAGAGGAGCTATTCTCTAGTCTATAGTACTAGGATAGTGAGCTTAAGTTGAGGATGTTACTAAGGGAGTCTATTAAGCTAGTCTTAAAGAGAAAGTTTACTTGGGTTTCTACAAGAATGCCTAGTTAGGGATGGAGTTAGTAACCTACTGTACTAACTACCAGTGCTCACTTTTCACCATGGAAATACGAGCCTATTTACACTTTTAGTCTCTGCATGAAGGCGTTGAAGCACTCGAAAAAGCTTGTCAGACCCAAAACCTATTTATTCATGCCGTTTCTATTACATAAATACATGGTATTAGGGAAACAAATGCATTAGCAGAGCGTTTAGAGGTTCTTCCCACCAATGTCCCGGATGGATTCCTGTAACCAATTTGGGAACCCTTGAATTGCTGTCAGCCATGTCCCATTTTCAGGGAGGAAGATCTGTCCACCGCGGCAATTGAAAATCTGGCTCAAGACTTTGTTGGCAACAAAGTCCGGCTGCATCATGTTCCTTTTTTTTTGTATAGCCTTTGCGGCTTGTCTTTTCGTCATATCAGTCTCCACCCACATCGGATGTACGATGGTAGTAATAACCCCGGGCGCCTTGTAGACATGCTTTATCTCACACGACAGGCCCTGATGAAATGCCAGTAGCCCAGCCTTCGTTGCCGAGTAATCTACAACCAATGGCAACGATACGTAAGAAGTCATGCTGGAAACCGTGACAACGTGGCCTTTGTTCTTTAGGATCATCGCAGGTAAGAATGCTTTGGCGGTTGACCAATGTGAAATAACGTTGACCCCGAAAATCCGGGACAGTTCCTCATGCGACGTCTCAAGAATCGAACGTGCGTAGACGATGCCAGCGTTGTTAATGAGGATCGAAGGATGGCCCAATATCTCTCTTATCTGGTCAGCTGCTCCAATAACAGCGGACTCTGAAGTGACGTCGCATTTCCAGTACGAGATAGCGTCAACTTCCTTGAGATCTGAAGGTAGGTCTGTATTGTCGAGGATTGCGACTTTCAGTCCCCTCTCGACAAGACCAAGCACAATAGCCTTTCCGATTCCATTGCAACCTCCAGTAATGACTGCAATCTCTTCATTCCAATGCCAAGCCTGTCGAGATGGGAGACGCCAGTTGTTGAGAGCGAGGACGTTGAAGAAACGACTGAGCACTCTGAGAAGCCCAAGAGCGATAAGGAAGCCCAGAAAGGCTTTCAGTGCGCAGAGTCCAACGGAATTGGGCATAGAACCCAGGTTGACCATACGACTAGCGAAATGTGCAGGGTCGTATGATATCAAGGCCAGGACCAGTGTGGGAAGGACTGGCTGTAGAAGGATGTCGCCGATTTGTATGGCGATTTTTGCTGTGAGTGGGACGAGGGGAACCATTTTGGGTTACTTGGGTCCGAAAAAAGGAATATGCATTGAAAGATTTGACTTTGGGAGCTCCAAGAGTATGTAAGAAGGACCACCGGGAGTTTGTAATGTTCAGGTGACGGATCCTCGAGTGCTTTTATCTTGCTCCAGCACGTACGACTCCGGTATTGAGAGACTCATCTCGGCGCATTTAATGCCGTACGTATGGGCTTTTGGAACAGAAAAAACAGTTTCAGGTAATAGCTGAGAATGAACTAAGAACTGATTGAGTGGACTCCGATGTCGTTAGCTTGAGCCCCTGTTGGCAAAGTTCATCTATATACACGCTTTAGGAACTTCGTGCATTTATGAAACATCTGGGGGAAACCCTAGATACCTTGCATCATGCAGTTGGTTGGCGATGTGCCACTGGCATCACCGGATCTGCTTCCAAATACAGTAAAAGTGACTACAATAACTTTTTTTCCATCGGCTCATCCTCTCTAAATGGCAGGTGAGTCTTTGAACCGAGGGAGGAAAATGAGCCTGATCCGCTTTGGGTTGCGTGATTGGTGGGGCTGAAAGATGACACAGTGAATGGTCCCAACGCACATGTAACGGCCAACGTCGCGTCATTCTAATCTTACAGGAGAGACAACGATCATGTACAACTCAAACGTACAGAATCTAACCGACTCGGGGAGTAGTAGACAATAAAACATGGGATCCGGACTCCTCGATGCATTCTAGACAGTCGGCGATTTCGAGCTATCGTTTTAGACAGGACTTTCTTGAAATTCTCTCCGGGATAGTTAGGACACCCCCTTGTAACATTGTTCCGGAGTCTATGAAGCATCTTGATCGCGAAATGTTTTCCCAATCTCTGCCCAATCTACTTAATCCACTCCAGTCAATGGAAGATCAAGATCATTAAAGCTAGAGTAAATGTCACCTGTCCCATCACTCAAATCCATCGAAAGTCTCTTCGAAGTCGCATAAAGGATAATGGTGTTCTTTCTCTCTAGACAACAAATATCTATTCGTCGTAATCGCACTGTGCCGCGTTTCTGCAGTCAAGTCTAGTCTAGCACCATGACTTTTTATTTTTTATTTCGTTCCTAGGCCTCGCACACACACCCTGATCCAATTTAGTCGTACTGGTAGCGGCTCTTGGGCCGTGGAGTCGTCTTTTTGTCATGTACAAAACAGTCACCGATGTGACGAGACTGCATGTACTCCCCGATCATCATGGCGAGGTAGTAAGCCCGGTGAATGCGGCAGCGTATACAGGCCGACTCCGGGCATGAAGATGGGTCCTCAGGATGACGAGCTCCTCGACGTCCGGGCTGGTGAGGGTCAACAGCCGTCCAGGATGTCACTAATAAAGGCCAGATTTCGGCCTTGCGGGTTGATGGCGTCGGATCTGGCATGTTTTTTGAGGCACCACGTTCGTACTCGTAGAGGCTGGCCGGCATTTTCCGCTCCACGCCACCTCCGTGTCTATCTTGTTGAAGTCATAGATGGCTACTGCGAAAGTCCGAACCACTGCTTCACGCCACGTCAAGTGTATACGCAGGACTCTCTGCAGACACCCACATGTCGAATCTCTCAGCGCCGCAGTCAAACTTCATGAGCACCTTGGCAAAGTCATCAACTTCGTCTGGTTTGGATTCCACTAAGACCCGCTCCATGTCGTCGCGTCGTAGAAAGCCAATATCCTCTTGTCCACAGATCTTGGCCCAGGAAAGCGCCGTCGGGGCATTCCATACGCCTCTCCTCGTCGTAGTCAGGACACCCCCAGCGCACTCGGACTCGGCCTGCTGCATCGTGACATAGATACTGTATATGATTTGCACAACCACCCAGGTGCGGCGGATGCTTTCGGACAGTAGACAGTATCCAGGCATGCCAGAAGCGTTCTTGGTCTTGCTTGGCCGCGCTTCCTGCGACTATGGCAACGTCTTTTCCGAAATGGCCGTGGGTCTTGTTTGGGACAAGTAAGTGGCCATTATCGGCGTCGCGGCGTGCGGTAGACAGCATCTCGTTGGACCATGTGCGGAGGACTGGCAACTGTTGCTCAGCAAGGTACCGCTGACGGATGTCGGTGCCGAACAGGCGCAGTACAGAGTAGACGAGCAAGGCATGAACGCGGCTCAAGTGCGCATAGCAATCATTCGTGGATGGCTCGTCTACTCTCTCCCTTCCGATGCCAGTTACAAGGGAGTTTGCACGAGCACCAAGAATGTTCAACACAAAGTCTTCGGTGGACGGCGTGCGAGAAAGGTAGCTCGACAGAGCTGTGAATGCATCCTGGATACATAGTGGTTGCTGTGTTTGATACAGGCGTGAGTGAATAAAGGGGTTGCTGCCTTGAGACACCCAGTCGGCAAGCCAGACGTGGACTTGGTCGACGTATTCAAGTGCCTCGGCTTTGGACACGGAGGTCAAGTTCTCCAGCTTCAGCGGAGCGACATACCAAGACTCTGGGGTCAAGAACCAAGCAGAGTGCAGATTGGACTGTAGGTCACTCTGCGGATTGGGAACTGGGGAGTGTTCAGGTGGTGTCGTCCACAAGTCGAGGTCAACGTCCAGGAAAGTAGTGGCATCTAGATCTGGCGGGGCTTGTTGTGCTTGTAGTGCCTCATGGGACGCCATATTGGCCGCTGCAATTGAAGAGTCGACAATTACAGGATTATTCAAGTCATCTTGCAAGCCGTAGAAGATGAAGCCCGTTGGATGTGGTGCGGGATAGACGCAGTCGTATTCCCGGGCCTGGCATCGGTCGCAGGTTGGAAACTGTCTTCCGCACTTGCGCTTTGCCTTTGCGCAGGCACCGCACGCTTTGAGCTCAGCTGCTTCCATCCTGGTGCTGGGGATATGATATCGATGGTCTGTTTCTTCGTGACAAGTTGAGACGGAATTGCGGACTGAGCACCGGAGGATGCGGAGTGGAGACAGGTTTTGAGAAGAGTAAGCAGCTGGTTCAAGTTAGCACCCCGCGGGTCTGCGGGTGCAGATCCCGTCTGAGTTAGCGGTTCCGCAGGGCCATGAAGCTGAAGTTGACGAGACGGCGGGCGCTAACAAGAGTCGCGGGAAACCTGAGATGTTGGGTCAAGGTTACGTTTACAGAAAAGTACAGAGCACGAATTAAGTCACCAGGTTGACTTGTGGTTGTGAATTTATAAAACCATGCAACGTCTCCTGGTTCTCAGTAGTTTCTCACCTCACTCTCAAGCTCAACTTCCTCCACACTAAACAACTCTGCACTTTAAAAGCTCCTTTCAACTCCAAATCCCAAGATGTCTTCCAACGACCAAGCGGAGTTCATCAAACTCCTCATCAAGCAAAACGAAACCGACTTCACCAAGACAATCCATCGAGAACCGTATGCATCCATCTCCGTGTCTAGGCCCGAACTCAGCCAAGCCGGCAAGACGGTCCTCGTCACGGGAGGCGGCACCAGCATCGGCTTCAACATTGCCAAGAGCTTCCTGCGAGCCGGTGCGTCTGCCATTGTCATCACCGGACGACGCCGCGAGGTTCTGGAATCTAGCGTTGAGAAGCTTAAGGCTGAGGCCGCCAAGATTGGCGTCGAGGCTGTTGTTTTGGCGCGGGTGAATGACGTGGCGGATCATGCGGCGGTAAAGGCGCTCTGGTCGGGTCTCGAGACTGAAGGCATCGTCGTTGATGTTTTGGTGTCCAACGCTGGTGATTTCATCGGTGGGAAAACTATCTTCGATGTTGGATCAGATCGACTCTGGCAGGCGTTTGAGACGAATGTTCGAGGGCCGTTGGACATGGTGGAAAATTTCGCCAAGCAACCGGGTAACAAGCCAAAGGTATTCCAGTCATTCCACCTACATACTCTCAACCTTGTCATCAGTCTAACACCCTTTACAGGCTGTCGTCGTCGTCGCGACACAAGGTATCAACATGCTCTACGAGGAGCAGCTCGTCGTGACAGCCCATAACCCAGGGTACGCCTTGACCAAAAACTCTGGCGCGCTACTCATGCAGTTGATTGCCAAGGATGCATCACCCGAGAACCTGCAGATTGTCAGCTTTCACCCGGGCGTAATCTACAACGAGGTCTTTGGGACCATTGGCTTCTCTGAAACGGACTTGCCGTACGATGACCGTAAGATTGTGTCCCCTCGTCGGTGACCTTATGGCCGCTAACATGTATGGAATTTAGCTGCGCTGCCCGGAAGTTTTGCGGTCTGGGCTGCAAGCAAGGAAGCGAGGTTTCTCCACGGACGCTTCGTGTGGGCTGCGTGGGATGTCGATGAATTGGCGACTGGAGAGTTGCGAAAGCGGATTGACGAGAATGTAGACTTTCTCAGGATTGGTGTCGTTGGATTACGAGGAGCACGAAAAGCCTAAGGCTGACAAGTTTCAATATGATGGGGGCTTATGGAAAGGCATCATCATCTTGTATTCTTTGCCATCCACTCTCATAACCGCACCCAGCTTTCAAGTTTTAATAATAGAGGGTGATGTCGTCAGAATCAGGTTCATCTGAAGGCAGCATGCTGACAAAGTCGTGAGTCGTCTTGGAAATCTTGATTTCCTTCGACCGCTCTCCTCACTCTTCGCTTCACAACCCAGTGCTCCGGCAGCATCACGGTGCTCGACTTGCACTATCATCTCACCAATGGCAATACCGCGTCGCGCTACTGCAAGCATTCCGTGCCAGGTGTATCCATCGCAGATCCATAGATTGGTGAAGCCCTCGTCGCCAGTGAAGCCGCGGACGATAGAGTTGTTTTCTGCTACTCGGTCACGGAGCATGGGCACAGGCACTTCTTCAACCCAGGGACTGCCGTCTCGCGAGTATCCCATGATACCGGTCCACTCATGCGAAGCGTGAAGCGGCAGCGCCGAGGCTGCGTCTGAGCATTTCGCGTGCAGTTTGATGGCGTCGCCTTGACCACGGTGGATGACGTACTGAGTGTCTACGCCCTTCATCCACACGTAGCTGTGCGGCAGTTGAAAGTCGAGCAGGGGAGGTTTTAGCGCGCAGAGGCTGCCCTCGCACTGGCACGATGAGCCCAGTCATGGAGTAACAGGTGCGACGAGTAGGCGTTTATTGCGAGAAGCGCATGTTGTGGGTATACCTGACCCTTATCCGTATTAGCGACCCATCCCGTCTAAGACCTCTCGATGCTCATCACCGGCGTGTTGATTTACAGGTTGAGCCTGATGTTAGGGCCGTCTTGAAGCAAGTTCTGGCCTTCACCCTTTCTGTGCCTACTGTAACTGTTTAATAAACTGGTGAATGTTTCCCGCATTGTTCCCACCTATCTCTTGAAAATACTGGCATCCCTGTGGCCCTGCATCTCTTTCCGCCTCTAAAACCTTGCCAATTAACCATGCGTGACCGGGTGCATGCTGCAGGATGTCTTTATTATGAAGTGGAAATCCAGCGTGTTTCTCCAGTGCATCATGCCACAGGAGCTTCCATCGCTCTAAGGCTCTTGATACTGTTGAGAGACAGCTTGCAGTAAGCATCGCGGCTCTGAGATTAAAGATTGTCGGTTGGAGTGCTGTCGGGTGATATCGTTAGTAGAGTTGATAGGATGTGCTCATTTCAAGATTGCAGGATCGAAACTCACCCCAAAGAATGAGATGTAAATCGTGGAGGCTCAGCTTCTGAAGAATCTTCCTGTTTGCCTCTGTCCATTGGTCTTCGAATAGGCCAGGGATCATTTCACGAAGTGATGGAGGGCGCCAATCTGACACCATCAATGCCTGCTGAGTTTCGAACTCCAACTCCGTCTCGGCATTCCATAGACGCTCATCGCAGGGCAGATCCCCCGTCATCTCGGAAATAGTCGTGCACGGCGGATGATTAAGATACAGTACGAACATTGCGTCTGTGAAAAACGTCCCAATTGCCACTCTAATGGCAGACTCAGCGTGAAGAAAACCTTGCCAACCTGCTTTTCCGTCTTCGGGCATGTGTCTGCTTCTAAACATCCGCAGGCTTCTTACCATGGCGACGAGGCAAGCATGGCGCTTGGTAAGGATTCTTCGTCGTGTTTTGTAGCAATTGAAACTGCTCTGAACCAATTCAATCCACAACGCAGCCTGGCACGCCTCAATTGCACCTACACTGGGCTTCACATCGTCGCATTCCGTAGCCTGATCAAAGGTCTCTAGGTGTGTGAAGATGAATGTTTCCGCCGTGTCGCAAAGAGTCTGCGAAGGCCGGAGGCCCCGTGAGGCGACATCATCGAGAGTGTGTGCGAACATGGCACCGGCGAGTGCAACAGCTAGCAACATGGGAAGTGAGGCCGTGTCTGGATTGAAGGTGGGCCAGTGCATTATGGGCATCTGTGAGTGCCGGCATCGGTAAAGGGACGATATACAGGCGAGGAAATTGGATTCCGTGAAAATGGCGGCCGACATAGGGTCGTGGTTGAGCTTGTCCAGCTCGGATGCAAGAAGGTTGACGCGGATATGAAGCTGGCTGTTCTCGGTGACGAAGGGGGATGGCAAGGGACCGAAATTCCAGTATTCTTCCTCAGCAGTGGGATCTGCTCCTGGAGCCAGAGTACAGAACGGATCTGGAATTCCCCAGAACAGGAGGCTCAAGTCTGCCTCTAGAGGTTGGGCATCGGTATAGCCCATGCGAACCCGGTTCCACCAATTCGGCATCTCGAATGTCGCGTCTGGCTTTTCCAAGATCATGGCGTCAATCATGGACGGTTTGTTCGGATCGGTAAGGTTGAGTAAAAAGGAGACTGCAAGGCGGTTTGGCTCCTCACCAGAGACCTTGGGCCGACATTCTCGTGTGGGCAGGGCTCCTTGGTCGGCCGGACTGGAAGTGCAGCTGAGGCCACGAGAGGAACACCGTTGGCAGGGCCTCTTTTTATCGCAGGACAGTTTGTGATTGGAGCAATAGTCACAAGCTTGCCGCCTCCTCCCTCGCTTTGCTGCATGAACAGTGTCATGCTCACTCTTGGCTGTGCACGACTGCGCGTGCCGACGAGCGACGTCGCTCCGTGCAAAGCTCCTGTCGCAGAATTGACATGGGTGTTGAGGTTCGTTTCCGTGAGTGGCCTTGTGCCTCAGCATATGCGTACGCCGAAGGAATCCACGGCTGCAGATTGGACACAGGTGACCTCGGGCGGTCACTGCTTGGTCTTCTGCTGTTGACATCATGGATGAAATCGGGTAAGATTGAATGGGAAAGCCCCACGAGACACGCGAGGTGGGTTTTGTCCGAAGCATCCGGATTGCGCGTCGTCGTCACGTGATGGTTACTTCTAAAGCAAGGCCAATTGAGCTGTAGAGCCGGCATATTTGATGATATCTGATGAAAGGAGTGCCTGGAAAGGCTTCATCTCGTTATGGAAGAGTCCATGGTACTTGTAATGGGACCTATATGTTACAAAGAGGAATCATTTGTTTGTCCATCTCGCAGCTGTTTGAGAGCGTCCCAACCATTGGGTTGCGGTATTGAACGACCAAGAATTTTAGCCACACATGGATTCTCAGCCCTGTACGAAACAAACAACTTAATTCAATGTGGGATTTCCCCGACATTAGCTCAAACTATTCCTGGCCATGTGGATTTTGCTGACCCAAGCTTATTTCATTGGTGACGGTTGAACTTCGCCGACAGGAGCTGAGTGAATGTGGGTTTATGCCGAGAAGTTGTAAGTCCCGATATATGTCGTTGTATACTTTCTTCTCTCACCTGACTTTCATTTATCTTCTTCCATTTATTTTTCTTGGGGTTCCAATTGCCTGACATCCGACGTGCCATCCAAGATGAGGCCGCTGCAAAGACAAGGGAGTACGATCTCAAGCCACCCTACAATCTAGTCACCACTAACACGCCTATTGTCATCCAAACATGCCGACTCACAAAACCAAGGCATGTGGACTCTCGAGTCCATTTACCTACCAGACTTTGGGAACGTGCTCTTCACAGCACGCCCTCCAACCTTCCGGTCAAACCTGAAAGGCGTGAGCGGGCACTCCTCAGCGAGACTCGGCCCTCGGGCGTCGTCGAACATGTCTTGTACTCAACTACCCCTTGCCCAAACATTGCATTATCACAATTTAACTAACAATTACTTATCTGCAGGACCACCGTGGATAGCATTGCTGCCTGGGCGCGAAATGGCTCTATGTGGCCCCTTAGCTTTGGCCTTGCCTGCTGTGCAATTGAAATGATGCACGCCTCCATGTCTCGATATGACCAAGATCGCCTCGGTATCATCTTCCGCGCTTCGCCTCGACAGGCCGACGTTATGATAGTCGCTGGGACTGTCACGAATAAGATGGGCCCGGCCCTGCGCCAATGCTACGACCAGATGCCCGAACCGAGATGGGTCATCAGCATGGGCAGCTGTGCCAATGGTGGAGGATATTACCACTACAGCTACAGTGTAGTTAGGGGCGTTGATCGAATTGTCCCTGTAGACATCTACGTCCCAGGGTGTCCACCTACACCGGAGGCCCTCCTATATGGTATTTTTCAGCTGCAGAGGAAGATTCGTCAAACAAAGACGACGAGGATTTGGTACCGAAAATGAGGGAAAATCTGAACAATTGCAGATATCATATCAGGATCATACACCGAGGACCCGATCCAATCATTACTAGACCTGAAATTCATGATTGGTGCTCTTTTTTGGCTTGTCAAGGTCAACTAGTATATGAACTAAACTGTTCTCCTGTCATCTGCGCAATTTTCAAACCGTAGCTATCGTTCGGTACCAGACCGGTGATGAAGTTGATAGACAGAATTATAATGGTCGGAGTTCCCTCTCGTCTTACTCTGTGTAGTTCCAGAATCATTTTCAAGACATTGCCGGGGCATTTGTTGGTGGCAGACACATTTAGCCCAACACGAGTTATTCGTTGCTCGGATTGCTCCCAGTGAGACTTTCACCCTCGACTCGGCGATTGCCAATCCTAGACCTTCTAATCAAAGTTATCGCAATTCCCTTCTTAATTAAATGGGATCTGTTCGAAGAAATCTTTATAAGATGAACTGTATATTCTGTCATAGTTGCCCTGGTTAAAATCACAATTGACCTAGATATCACAATCTTTTGTAAGCTGTGGTGATCCTGTCTATTTTCCCCTAGTAGATAGATCCTTAGTAGATTTTGTGAAGATAACATGGAGAGTACATTCTTAAGAGGCTTCCAAGAAAGCAAATACTAGTGACCGCAGTAACCTAGTGATAGAGAAGATTTTAACAATTATTCTCGTTCTTGCCTGATGTCGGGATGCAATTGACTAGTACAGAACTCGGTGTCAGGTAGAGCGCATTCAACATGCACGTTGAGTCGGGGAAATGAGATCAGACAGATGTTCATCTAGCGAAGAATAGTGTACGGTTGTGATGGCGAGGGGAATATAGTGAGAGACGGTGTTGTTTGGGTGGATGAATCGGTGCAACAACTCTTTTTTTAACTGTTGGCTCGGGGCCTGACACTCTGGTTCATTGCATCATTCGCCGGCAACGCCTAGCTTTGGGGGATTCCGGTATGACTCTGTGAGATACAGGCGACAGGTATCACGGGATCAAGCGAACTCGCCTCCCTCTGATGTCATCTAGGCAATGGAGCCTAACATAAGTTATGTACTGCTACGTACTGTACGCTCACCAGTAGATGGGGGCAGCAGCGTCGCGAATCATCAGCCTTTGTTACAATGTCTGAAGCATTTGAATCGGGAGATCCTTGGGCCTGGCGGATAATCGATAATCCTCCAACGAAATTGTCTGGACCACGTCATCATTGAGGCATCCTCCTCCCATATGCTCCCCGCACCTAAGGCACCTAAAAGCACGAGGTCTCAACAAAACGAAAACAAAAGGCAACAGCAGCAACTATTCTTTGAACCCAGTTCCAAGTGCAGGGCACTTTGAAACTATAGGCAAGATGAAACTAACCAGCACAACTTGTGTATTATTGATGGCTGGGGTTTGCGGAGTAGCTCCAATAGGTATTTGCCTCTGAACCTCTTTATTATCTTTAACGCCAACATAACTACTACAGAAGCGCTCCATACGGCCAGTAAATATTCTAATGGAGGCGATATCCCGGTCCTCCAAACCAAGTTCAACGGCTGGGTCAACCCTGAAGACTTGATTCCTATGCCACAGTGCATCGCTCAGCAAGATCAATCTACCTGGCTGAGTACCATGACGAAATGTACTCATAAACGATGCACTTCGCACTTTGGAGTCATCTGCACCCACCACCAATGGCTCACGCAGCTCAGCTGTCTCAGCACTGAGTTTTCTTCCGATGTCGTCAAAGATTATCTCCCTTACTGCAGCAGATCAGTACTCGCCAAAGCACAGTTGTATCATTGGATTCGCAGCACTACCGGTCGAACATGGCTTGTTGATGTCGGCGACGCGAATGGGCTGCAAAACCTTTCTCCGGCTTCTCTAGCTAAAGGATATGCGACCATTGAGGCGACTTACAATGCGCCACCATGCCTAACGGACTCGCTTTCTGCTCCATCGACGGAACCATTTCAACATGTAATGGGATCCTGTAGTTTCACAAGCACTACCCAACATACCGGAAATACCGCTCGTCCTTGGGAATACAGTGAAGCCCTACGATCCATGATCGCTCTAGGCCTCGAAACTGTCGGCTACGATCTCACCGGGGGTAGCATTCAATATGGCAACTATTTCGATAAAGATTGCTTCTGTAACACCTTCACGACAGACCTGAAACAAGAACCCTGTTCAGGACCAGGGCAGATAGATTTGACGAGAGAGCGGCTGTGGTTAAATGCCACTTGTGGGCCGACGTCCCTGCCTGACAACTGGATGGACGGACTCAAAATCATGGGATTCGCGCATATCCCCATCAAAGACTGGCACTGGCCAGCGTGTGTCATGGATATGCCGAAGCAGGTAACCGAGCTAATCGGTCAATGTGCAACCGATGCTTGTGAGCTCGACTCTAGTGGTTATTGCGAAGTCAAGCGCGCAATAGACAGGACTTGCTTCTGCCGCGACATCAGCTACGATTCCTGTGGAGGTTCGTGCCACATTTTTGAGACCCGGATAGACTACGTGGAGTGGCTCCACGATCTTTGTGGCAATGTGGATGACTGGCACGGTCTCTCGGACACTTGGCGCCAATTGGCAGCCCCTTCCCCCCTCGAGATGATTCCATGGCGATGGACTATCAAGCCATCCACGGGAAAATGCGCCTCGAATGATTGGAAGCTCTGGAGCTTTGCTTTGGTCAATATGGTTACTTTTCTCGTCGCATCCCTCAGTGGGGGAAAAGGAATCCACCGAACCGCACACGACTCTATATGGCACCCGCGGTCTTTGTTCTTCAAGGGAGGATTAATCGCCGCTCTCCAATTGCTTGCGAACTGCGTTAATGCGTTTCTTGTTCAGATTACCCTTGGCTATGAAGACGTCCCCGTTGTTCAATTGATGCTCCTCTGGTGCTCAATGCCTCGGCTTGGTTGGCTAACGATTCTGCCAATTGGTTTCCAACCATTTGAAGTGATAGATTTCTCCGCCGCCGCGCCTTCATTGTTTGCGGAAGTGATCCTTCAGTTTTTATCATCATATTACATGGTTCTAACCGTCAATTATGGTCGACAGCACAACTTCTATCTTGGGAGTCTAGGAAGCGAGGAAAGAGGAAAATCGGCCAAAATCATGTATGGTGGAGCACTTCTATGGCTGATCATCATTACCCTGGTGTTATTTCAGTTGATGCAGGCCATATATAGGATGAGTCGGTTGACCGGATCTGGTAGAGCTGATTTACCAAGGTGGCAGAGAAGCAAACAGACAACTCCGAACATTGTGGAGGAGCTGAGAGCCCAGTTGAATGAGTATTGGACAGGGTTAAAGGAAAAGTTGGCCCATTATTGGATAGACGAGAAGGGGACCTCAGGAGAAACTTCGTCGACGAGCTATACGTTGTATGGTACTATACCCGTCGAAAACAAAGGTAACCAGGTTTCTCGAAAAGCATTTGCGAAACTATATATGGTCACGACCATAAGCATGTTCATGCTTTGGGTTGCACAGTGGCTCTTTTGGGGTGGATTCATTGGTCTTATTTCGGACGAGTACGTACATATTCTTTCACGTACTTAGTCCAATCGCTAACCGCACTTAGGTTCTGTCCCCCTAAGCTGGAGTTTCTTACAGCTGTTTGGATTGCCTTCTCGTTAGCAAGTGCTGCTACTAGAGTTACGTTATAAATACACATAACGTAGCCTACTCAACTTACTCAATAGACTCTGGAAATGCGCCAAATTTCATCTTCTTGCCGAACATATCCTGACTGGAAGTGCGGTGCCATTTTGGAAGCGGAAAGAAGAAATCTAGGACCCGTAATTAGTCTCCTTCACTGGCTCTTTATTAACGTTCGGCGGCCCTAAATTCCAAACCCCAATTGTAGCTTATGTATACTTCATATTCCACATTATGCCAGTCTTCCTCTTGCTCTCTCCTCTGATATTGAACTTGAAAGACAACGCCCCGCAGAATAGGGCCAGTCAAGACGCGTCAAAGTGCGCTTTCGACGAAAGCGAGTAATGCCATGAGGATGTAGTGTAGTCACTAGGCTGTGAGGCTTGCTACGGCTGAGGTGGTGTTGAATCACGCGGCCCAAGAGCTGGTTCCAAGCCGCCATCGGAAAGCGCACCAATCCTCCGTCAACCAGAAATCTTTCCTCAAACACCACTCAGTACAGTCAACCATGTCAAACGGCCTAGAGGATGTTCGCCCGATGTTCGACTTGGGCAAACGCAACTACCTTGTCACAGGTGGAGCCCAGGGAATCGGGTTCGCCGTGACGCGGGCCATCTGCGAGATGGGGGGCAATGTTGCCGTGATGGACATTCAAGCGAAACCTGTCGACGAGTTCAATACCCTCAGTGAGAAGTTCGGTTCTAAAACGGTCTATATCCAGACGGATGTGACTAAGGAGGCGAGCCTCGATGCAGCCTTCAACAAGGCGGTGGAGGAACTAGGCTCTATTGATGGATGTGTGCCCGCTGCGGGTATCGCCATCGATAAGCCCTTCGTGGACCAGACTTGGGATGAGTTTACAAGAATCCAAGATATCAACGTATGACCATGCAGCGTCTTCTTTCCCACTACTGGGCAGAGCTAATATGTGATATAGGTGAGAGGCACGTTCTTCACAGCTCAATTGACAGCGAAGCATTTAATGAAAAGAGTTACTCAGCTTCGCACCTTTGGCCTACTTGCTTTCACATTTCACAGCGATTGGGCAGAGGCAGTGCTAAACGGACGGCAGGATTGGCGGCCTCAGAGTCTAATGCGCTAGGCCGAGGAGGCGGTGTGCGTGTGGCCGCAGCACCTGCAACACGACAGAGAATCCTCCGAGATAATGTACGAAGAGACCGTTACAAGTTTACATACATAGTGGTCCAAGTACCTAGTATTCATTCACGGCATGCAATTGGCCCTCGTTGGATTGCATCTCATTGTGACAGTGATGGCTTCCTTACCAATGTCCCATTCTTTGTAGGACGGCAGCCTAGCCAAGGACTATAGTGAAACGTGCCGAGCATCCCCAGCGGGTATCAATCCACAGACGCATGCTTTTCAGAACCTCATTGGATGCTACCTAACTCAACGTCCTGTAAGTGAGATTTAAGCGGCGCATGAGGGCTGACCAAATACTTGCTCCGGATCCTTGTGCCCGTAAGCTTAGCCCGTATTGCTGCCTGTGGTGGGGATGTGACTCAGACCGGTGGGTGTGAGCGTGAATCGTCTAAGATAGTGTGCATTCTGCATTCTGCCTTGTGTATTATCGGTTATAAGAACTTCAATGGTCGGCAGTGGACTGATTTCTTTGGATTTCTACAACAAACCTCACACATAGACTACACACACCTTTCTCTCTTCACCATGGCTCGAACAAAGCAATTCGCTAAGCGAGGTGGCCGTCGCCCTGGTGGCGCTCAGCGCACTGAGCGCCCCAAACAAGAGTATCGCAGCCATCGCGAGCATGATCTCGAGTTCATGGCTTTGAAGAAAGAGGCAGAGCGTCGTGAACGCATCCTCGCCGACCGTCGTCGCGTCGCTGCCAAATGGCGTCGCAAGATCCCCGAAGTTCGCCGTGTGAACTTCGAGAACTTCAAGAACCGCTTCCAGGACATCGATCAGCCTGATTACGCCATCGATGTCTTGATGGCTGGGCAAGGCATCCAGGCTCAAATCCGTCGTGAGCATGGCAACCGTCGTCGCGAGGAGGTTGCTCGTCTCCGCCAGAGCTATCTCAACATCCACGACAATACCTCCCGGCGCAAGAAGGCCGATCCGTACGAGAAGGCCAGATGGGAGAAGAGGAACGAGGCCCCTCAACCCGCTGATACTGAGATTGAGCGCATCCGCATCCAGTCGCAACCTATCCTCGGCCACCTGACTGCCCTGCTTAATGATACGGAGCAAAGATCGACCCCTCGCACCTTTATGAGACCTTTCAAGACTTTGGTCTACTTTCAGCCCAAGATGAAGGAGATCCTCGCCACACTCGAGGAGAAGTGGGCCGACTTCGAAGAGCTCGATAGCCAGGACTCGGAGACAGTGGAAGTATCTACGAGCGAAGTGGAGGCTGAGGTCGAAGCTGAGGTCGAAGCTGAGGTCGAGTCTGAGGTCGTAGGAGAAGTCCTCGACGACAACGCAGATGCAGACGGTTTCTCAGACAGCCTGACAGAGGATGACGACGACACCGAATCCCTCGACTCTGTTGATTCAAATGCCGACGAAGACTTTGACAGCCTCATGGACAGCCCCGAGGCGTTGAGGGATATGAGATGCTACGTCGACTTCATCGAGAAGGATGTCATGCCCATGTACAATCGCTTCGAGGGCAGCGAGGTGGATAGAGTCAAGTTTGAGGACTTGTGGTCTCTGTTCCGCGTCGGCGATCTCATCTACATGCCGGCGGCTGGAGATACCGGCGGCCGTTACCACGAAGTCTGGCGGATTTACAAGACCAAGGCGCCAGAGCCGGAGAGCAATACCCCGACCACGGGATGGGAGTTCTTTGCCGATGATCTCGCAGAGACCGACGACAACTCCAAGTTCAAGATCTCGGCCTACTACGTCGACCACGACGGCGGCGCCTTTGGTGCTGTGCCGCGCAAGTTCGAGATCGAGTCGTTCGCCGGCGAGCGACAGATCGAGTCCTTGGAGGTTTTCCCCATCCGCTACCGTCAAGGCCACCAGCAGCTTCTCGAGTCGCTCAAGGAGCAGGGCCGCAGCTTCATGAACTACCTGGATGACCGACACCAGCAGTACAGCGCATGGACACTCACCAGAAACCCACCTCGCCACACCACTGAGCCGGATGATGAGATCCTAGACAACGAGGACTACGAAAAGATGCGCCACCCCGAGTTTGTCGAGAGCGACGTCATTGTTGATATGACCGAGGCATACCAAAAGATGCCTGACTGGAGGCCCAGCTTCCATCAGATGACCGTCAACAAGTCAATTAGATGCGAGATCAAGGACGATGACATGGAAATCCAGCACTGGTTTGAAGGGTCACGACAGTCGCTCGCCTACTCCCAGAAAGAGATTGTCCAAAAGGCCGATGGAGTCGAGCAGCGCCAACGCCGCGACAACCTCAACGTCGACAGCTTCCTCAAATGCCGTGTGAAGGGCTCTCGCACCTTTGAGACGAGCCCTGAGGCCTTGAAGCTTCGCGAAGAGGACCTCGTCCTCCTCCCCAAGCGCATGTTTGCGTATGCCCTGCGAGAGCGCCGCTTTTTGCCCGTCGATCTCAACCTCCTCAAGCCTATCCGAAGAGAGCCGGGAGTGTTCGAGAATCTGAGGATTCAGCCCGAGTACAAAGACGTCGTGCGTGGACTAGTCATGTCGCATTTCCAGAAGAAGGTCCTGGAGCGCCGCTATGCCGACGCCGCCACCGAAGGACCCGGCCAGGATCTGATCCAGGGCAAGGGACGCGGCCTGGTTGTCCTCTTGCACGGTGTGCCTGGAGTTGGAAAGACGGCCACGGCTGAAGCAGTGGCTATGGAGAATCGCAAGCCGTTGTTTGTCATCACTTGCGGTGATCTTGGCCTAACACCTCACGAGGTTGAGTCGTCGCTGAAGAATGTTTTCCGCCTGGCTCACCTGTGGGATTGTGTTCTCCTACTCGATGAGGCAGACGTGTTCCTCTCGGAACGTTCCAAGCACGACATGAAGAGGAATGCTCTCGTCTCCGTCTTCCTGAGAGTGTTGGAGTACTACAACGGCCTTTTGTTCCTCACGACCAACCGTGTGGGCACAATCGATGAGGCTTTCAAGTCTCGAATCCATCTGTCACTCTACTACGTAAGCATACTCCATGATCTATTCCGCCTTTACTCTGGCTCTTGAATACTAACTCTTGACGCAGCCTCCCCTGGACAAGACGCAGACCCGAGACATTTTCCGCTTGAATATCACGAAGCTCAAGGAAATCGAGGCGGAGCGACATAGAATGACTGGCGAGCCATCTCTCATTGTCAAGGACAGTGAAATCCTCGACTTTGCTACCAAGCACTACGAAGAACTTGCCAGGTCTACCGGATGCTGGAATGGCCGACAGATCCGAAGCGCTTTCCAGATTGCCTCCAGTCTCGCGCTCCATGACTACACCAAACAAGTCGAACTTGCTCGTTCTCGAGGCCAGATGCCGCCTGCAGCACCGGTCTTGGATCGTGCTTTGTTTGATAAGGTGCAGATGTCGACACAGAGCTTCGATCGACACATGAAAAAGGAGGCGGGCAGGTACGATACACAGCTGCCACATCGGGGAACTTTCCACGATGACAGGGACTAAACAATGCTGGCGTTTCTATTTTTGGTGAACTCTTGAGGTCAAAGAATGCTGGTTCGTTTTTAGACGCTTATTGTATGAGATAAATGCTACGCCCTGTCCTTGAATTGTTTCCAATAACGGTCCCTTCTTTTGCATTGTTCCTCCAAATACCTTAGTAAGAGAACATGACCTGCATGTCGTTCTAAATTACGGAGTTTAAAAAAAACGGAGACTGGGTTGTAACTTGCGAGATACAGGACTGCAGGAACACTTGGTGAGAAAAGGCTAAGAGGCCTTGCCGAATAGTCTCAACAACTAAGCCAAGGGCGAAGCCCATGTATATTAGACGATAGATGACTGCGATCATGGTGTTCTACACGATTTCTGGAAGGCTCAATAGTTGGGTTTGCGTCTCGAGATTGACTAGCAAGCAGGATTGTCTCACGATCCACCAAGCTTTTACCAAGTCGGGATCCACGTTTTCAGTCACCCTAATCCCGTCTTGAAGACCTATCTTGTCGTTACAATGTGAAAAAGCCTCCTCGGTATAGGGAGGCACCGTCCTCTTCGCCAACTTGATTGCGATAATGGCATATGGGACAATCAAGCCACACGAAATGTCCAAAGTCACAGCCGAGACCGGTATGATCGCAATCACCGGGTTAGCCATGGCTATCCAGATCTACGTCACCGTAGCTGTCTACACCGACCTCCCTTACGCCGTCTTCCTCGTCATCGGGCTTGATGCACTCTGTGCCGCCGGCTGGGTTGTTGCCATCACCTTGTTGTCGTACTGGGACCGCATTGTCGTCTATACCCCTCACGACGGCGACCCGGCCGAGTGGTTCCAATGTGCGGATGCTGGAAGTTGGGACAGAGTATGGACAAGTGATGGAGTTGGGCATTGGATACACTTGGTTTGGTGCGAGGTGGAAGTGGATGGACGGAGTCGGCTAATTGGGAATGGCGCAGCACGGCAGCAACTCCGCGTGCTTGTTGGTTTATCTACTGTGTCTTTATTCTTCGTTGGATTGATTGTCTGGTGGACTGTTAAGAGGGGACACCGTAAATGATGATCGCCGGCCCAAGTACGTTTCCAGAACACAGAAGTTGAAAAGTGAAATCGAAAAGGGCGCAGCTTGTATATATGTGCGCATGTAACATCTTCCGGATCCATACAATTCTATCTATTTTCAGCATTGGTTCAGGTCGAACTTGATTTGTCGGCAAAAGACTAAGCGGCTGATCCTCTGGACTGGCTGTAACTTTCCACAACGTTGACAACAGAGCCACAAGTACCAACAATCCTGAGAGAGTTGCCAGAAGCGATGAACCAAACACTCCAGCAAACCATGGCTTTCTACTTGTCCGTTCGCCTGATTTTGTCCTCGGTCCAGTTGTCATACAAGCAAATCATGTCCCCAGGTGTATTATGATACTTGCTATGAGATGCTTGGACCCCCATAGGAGGCGGATAAAGATGTGCTTGGTAGACAACTAGACATAGTTTAGTACGAGACCTTGGACGGCATCAGACTCAAAGAAGACTCACGTGGATAACAAGGGCTGTAGTAAAAGTTGAGCTAGGAAGAGCGAGGGCGTTCACAGAATCCCCCTCCTGAGCTCGATCAGGACGTGGAATAGTAATAGCCGGTCGAGTCCATTAGAGTTAATGAAGGGCCTGTTGTCGCTCAGGTGCATTCGCGGAAACGTCTAAGTCTCATTTAACAATGTGACTGGGAGATTTCATTGGAGAGTTGAGCCTGCAGATCAGACTTCAATGCTGATTTTGAAGACTGGCCGCGATTGCCAGACGACGGGACAAGACCTGTGACACCGATGAAAGAGATAAAACAATTCCGCAATTAGATCAAGGGGATAGAAAATCCATAGCTTAAGGAGGGCGCAAGGAGGCCTATGTGAGATCTCACTCCTTTAAGATATGAACGGAGACTTGTATAGACGGCATGATAAAAGAGCGACCCTAGCCTTACTATTATATAAGTCGTATAGTCTCCTTGCAAGCCTGAAAATCCCGCAGAGGGTCACAAAGATAACGTGGGTGTCTATTCCCAGTCTCATCTGGTTCCCAGGCCTGCAGCTGGAGAACACCGAGTCGTTTCGCACTGTTTGCAGTTCGCTCGAAAACCAATGCACATCTGCTATCTTCCAGAAGATAAGGTGAGATTGCTTCAAACTGCTCATTGAAGAGGCTGTCTGTCGACGCTGTCCCAAGATCGGGGTAAAAGATCAGAATGGTATTGGGCCCAATGTCCAAACAGAAAAGGTTCAGGCTTCCGACATTTCTCCTCTTGAAAGGCCCAACTTTAAAGCACCAGCCCTCTAGATGGAGAAAGGCAACATCATTCCAGGAAGTTGATACAATTCCTTTGGAGTTGATGAATTGATCCCAGTCAAGCACAGTCCCGTTCTTCTGCTCGATCCTTGCACCGCCATCAAATGCCTTCGGCGTCATCGTTTTCGCCATGTTCGGGGAAAGCAAGTCTGTGTTCATGCAGTTGATTCTCCCCTCGATGCTCAACCACGACCATGTCGGGAAACCAACGCGCCTGGTGCCTCTGCGAAGGTGAGCAAGGTCAAGAACCCAGATCAACGCGTCCCATAGAGCCAGAAAGAGAGAAGTCGAGTTTCGAAACTCATCGCTAGGAAGTGTGACAGGGATACCCATGATATGAGCGCTACCAGGGTTATAGGAAGACCAGGCATTGAAAATCCCAGTAATAGCATTTAGAGCATCGCCTCCGTGAGTCAACTGACGCGGAGAAAACGCTAGAATCAGTTTCTTCATACCCTCAGGTTGACGCAAATATCCATGGCTATTAGACTGTCTTATTCCGTCCTGAATGTCGATTGACTGACTCAAATGTTCAAGGCACTCCATGCTCAAACACTGAAAGCTGACTCGATAGTCTGTGAAGACTAAAACTCGACTCGAAAGTGTCCACTCTTGGTATGTCCAACCACGTGTGAACCAGGTCGACTTTTCCACTCGCAATCTTTGCTCCTGATAGCTGAAATCACAGACGAATGTCTTACTTCCGACTTGACCTACGATCTGCGGCATTTGGCTTCTTCCTCCACCCACTCCAGGCAAGCCGTAGTGAGGGTCCCGCCCAGCAGCTGCAACAATGGTGATGACCGCGTCTCCGTAAATCTGATCCATACGGTTGATCTGGCCCATTTTATGCACCGGATCATCTTGCCAAATGCAGTAACGGTCAACCCACAGATAGGGGATCCCAAGTTTCCTGGTCACTATGATTGCGTCGTCGATGACCTCTGGCAGCTGTGAAGGAAGATTTGGATAAGTGTATTTTTCCGGAGGGCCTTTACCCCAGACGTAGCTGAGTGCTGCGTACGTTAATCCTGGTTCTGGCTTCACAAGGGTCCGAGAATGACAGTCGATAACCTTCATTCCAGGAACAGCAGGTCTAGGGGTTCGACTGCAAGTGGGATGCGTTCTTTGGCACAAAGATATCCAGGATCCGAGTTGCTTGTAGTCTGGTCGATCTGGATTTACCAACCGGTATTGAGTCGGGGAGCTTTCCATGCAGACTTCGTCGGTGGCCAAAGATATTAAAGTTCCTCTGTGCTTCGCGTAATGAACAACATTTTCAACGACGTGACTAGTGACGTGTCGACGGCCACGAGCCTCGTCTGCGAGTCGTTCAAAAGTATTCCATCCCCGAACTAATAGCAAGAATACAGATGTAGTGCTGTGCGAGCTCAAATCTCCAGACTTGGTCTTGGGAGATTTGTAAACGGTATGAGCAGGAATGGCTGCTAGAACAAATCCATCGCCATCGTTGAGGGCGGAGTCGTGAGATTTGGGATTGAAAGGTTCGCTCGAGCGGGGGATGCTTGCTGCCTTTACTCTTACCGACACTCTTCGGAGCAAGCTGCATAGAGAACAGAAGTCGCCATTCTCCACGATAGAGTCAAGAGTTAATTGGTGAACAGGGCGTATATAACTGGTCCAAGGCAGGGCGTCTTTGGAGTCGTGTGGTGGCAAATCAGGGAAGTGTCGAGGATCGAGAGAGTCATTTAGGTCGATGCCTTCGCAAACGGGACACAGCTGTTCCGGGTTATCTTTAAAATACATGGCGAAACCAAATGCCACAGGAATGTCGATAAAGAAGAAAGCAAGACTTCATCTACCGTAGGTAATTGAAAAGATGATACAATACTGCTGAAAAGCCGCATGTAATGCGGCGTTAGGATGACACAGCCCCATTTTTGGGGGCCGTTGCTGCCTCACTTCATGCATTATGCCGTTATATCAGCTTGAATGTCTTTGAATCACGCTCTAATATCCGTTCATCAAATACAACGTCGGGGAGATAGAGTCGTCGCACAGCGCCCTTTGCGTAATGTTCAAACAGTGACTGATGCAAGAACCACCAAGCCTTCAAGATCATCAATCGACATGACTAAATAAATGCACAAGGTCAGCTGGGGAACCCACCCACACTAGGTTTCACTAATACTTCACCGCGTGTCGAAGGGTGGGTGGGTCGTAAAAACACGGTACGACCGAGATGCTGATTTGGACTTTTGGAATACTGAATGCATGCATGTCAGCTGAGTGGATGTATTTATAGCTCGAATTAATGCAACTAGCGAAGCTCTCAGGTGCCTTGAACGCCCAATCAGGCTGCCATCATCCACGATCCATTCTCCTCTCGTATTAGAGATTCCCTACGCAAATAGACACATCGCCTGATTGGTTAGGTAGTTATCTATTTAGGCAGACTGCAGTCTGTAGGACTCCAAACAACTAGCCAAATAGCCCAACTTTCTGTTCTACCACAACTGCCAGCTGATCTTGTACCGTCATCCCCAGCGCCATCGTCATCGTCATCCTCATCACCATCCTCGTCGCCATTCTCATCACCATCCTCATCGCTATCAACAAGCCGAATTGGACTCTTCTGCAACAGGAAATATCAATGGGGAGAGGTTTAGAGATACCGAAATTCACAGTCGACCTTTCTCAACCGCCTCAAAACCGGTACCTTCACATCGTCCCTCACTTCAGAGAGGTGATTGATGACTGCGACCTGCCCAATCTGTTTTACGAGCTAGTTGAGAGCCTCGCAGGCGCAACTGTTAGGAAATGCCTCCCTTTCATGGCTCGCGTCATCTTACGCAGACTTTATAAGGCAGATGAGTCGGCCGAAATCGCTGGCATTTCCAAGGCTATCGGCATCCCAGTGCACATCCTAGTCGCACTCAATGTGCTCTTGGACGTGCTGCTAGGTTGCACCAGCGGCGGCGTTTGTGTCATCGATCCCAAAAAGCCAGGCTTAGAGAAAGACCCCCGCATGTTGCACTTTCGCACACTGGACTGGGGGATGGACGAACTACGCAAGATCGTCGTTGAGCTGGACTTTGTTCGCTCCGAAGGCGGGCCTGTTGTGGCCACGACAGTCACATATCTCGGCTATGTGGGCATTCTAACCGGGGTGAGAAAGGGTCTCAGTATGAGCTTGAACTTTCGCCCGTACCACGATCGAACAACGCTGCGGGCCAGAGCCGCCTTTCGTTGGCAGCAAACCATGGTTGTGCTTGGCTTCCGGCAGTCCGTCTCGAGTGCTTTGCGTGGATTTCTGCTAGATGTGCCTAGAACAAAAGGAGAGAAGAGCCGCAAAAGGTCTACACCCGAGGAAGCCTCCCACATCGCGGAAGAAGTCCAGGAAAGCGACGTCGCGACTATTCTCAAGACCTTGTCAGCTTCACCATCAACCGCAGCCTATCTCATTCTTTGCACTCCGGACCGCGTTTTCGTCGTCGAGAAGGATCACGGTCAGGCCTCGATCAGGGAGTCAGATACTTTCCTGACCGCGTACAACCACGATGCGGCGGATGAAGTCGACCCATCTCAGTTGCAACAGGCAGCTGCCGAACTCGCCGCAAGTGGAAATGCGTCCGGCATGGCAGAGCTTGTAGAGTGCTCTCTGAGCCGGAAGAAGCGTCTGGACAAGATGTGGAAGAACCAAGTGCGTGCTTGTCGGAGGCGGTATCCAAGACACGGCAATGCTGTGACGTTGGAGGATGTCAAGAAGTTCATCGAGGACAAAGAGATCAGCAACGAAGAGACGCATTACGCCGTCATAATGGACCCTCGGGCCGGGAAGGTCATCTGGCGAACGGCTTATGAGGATGGGTATGGAACTGACGGAGAAACTAGCACAGGTGAATCAATTAGCGAATTAGAAGAGGCATGATAGATGAGCAATTGGGTGATGAGACTCTGCATTTGCACCTTGTTTAGATGACTAACCCCTTCCCTCTTGCAATCACAGCCTCAACATGCTACAGGCAATACAATGTAGTAACTAAAATCGGGTTCCAAATTAGTCCAATGATGTGGAAAACCATATCCCGAGAAATGCCCATCCCACGTCCTGAACAGTTAATCAACAGACTCGTACCACGTTGTGGCTGGCACCCATGAGCTGGCCATATTATTGTGGCAGTGTAAAGTGGTGCAAACCCAACCGTCGCTGCCTAATTATGGAAAAAGAAAGTCAGAAGTTCCCTCGTATACAGTAACATTTACAGTTGCCAATTATCGGCATCAATACTGAATTTAGGTCATATATCTATGGTGATCTAGGCTCGACTCGTGATGCCCGCCTTCCATCGAATCATTCCCACTAAGGAAAAGGAATACTGGGATACACTTGACCCTGCTAACATGAAACAAGTGCTGGAGCCTGTCAAAGAAGAAGTAAAAACCCCGTATTAGGCTGGAAGCACAGTATCTAATGCCTAAGGTATGCACAAGAATGACGAGATCTAGTACTAGCCGAGAGATACGGACTAAAAAGCTTAGTAAAATGCTCAAGTAATTAACAAAGGACAGGTCACAAACACCGATGTCTTCAGCACGGCGTCATCGATCGTGGTAGTGATGTCGCTAGATATTGCCTCGTATCGCTCGTCTTCTACCCTAAATTACATCTACATAATGTAATTGGAAGGCAAAGATTTTTCAGAATCCCAATACCATCGAAGTGATTCCTAATCTCTTATTTATACTCTTCGGCCACTCTAGAGCACTGTCAGTTGAAGGTGAGTGAAACGAAGATGAAGCCGCTTAAGTCTTAGGTATGTGGACCGGCATGGCACGACTCTGGAAGTACATCATGTGGTCTGACAATAGCTTACAAACCTTTGGCAAAATGCTTACACTACTTTCTATACGTTTGTTCTGCTCAGAAGCACATTCAAGTTACAACTCTAATTTCCGCATTATTAAAAACTTAAGGACTAGCCCGGCTCCCTAATTTCAAACTGTTCTTTATACTAAAGCAATTGCATTTCGTTCCTACTCAGGGATTCAAAGTGTTGAATCATCTTCTTGATAGACCTTGGTTGCTTGTGATGTGACTGACTGCTACCGGGATCCGACGTCAGGAGTGTCGGTAATGGGGTCCACTCTGTTGATACATCCATGAGATGAGCTGTCGAGGGTGACGAGCTTAGCTCGTGAGTTGTGATGATGGGTGGGCCGACGCGATAATTCCCGGGTTCCATCGTAAGATCAAGTCCGTTTATGGATTGATCCTCATCGCGGCTATTGCTCTTTTCGCCTCCACTGGGAAGCTCCAGGCCGATGCCAGCATTTTCTTGCCCTCCTGAAATACCTGCAAGGTCCTGGGCCTGGCGCGTAGTGGCATTGGCTTCGTGATGGTGCCGATCCTCAAGTGCCGTCTTCTGGCTTCCCACATGTGGCTTCTTATCTGGAGAACAAGCATATACCACATCGTTTTCGCATTTCAGAAGTATACCGCGCAAGTGCTGGATAATCATGGAGCCTTTGTATCGGTTGCTTTGGTCAGCCACCAGCATTTCTTTTCCAATAAGTTCTAGAAAGTTGCTCATGGCATCGGAACATAGCTCGTGGGTTTGCAAGTCTTTGATCCACTGCACTGGTCAGTTACTAGGCGCGGTAGTATCGAGATCCTAACTCACTTCTTTGACAGTGTGCTTAACTTCGGCTTGAGACGTGCCCTGGATGGTAGTCCTGGGGTCGGCATCGCCATGGGCACCATCATCAAGATAATAGAACGTATCACTGGAGTAGTTCTGGCGCCAGGGATACTTATGATCCTCCTCTAATCTTTTGTTGGAGAAGTCTTTAATGCATGCGGCATCCCCTCGTATAAATACAGAGGCATGTTCAAGAAAGACGCACCCCAGTGCCCAGATATCGTACCTAGCCCCGACGTAGCCATCTACCTCACTCTCGGGAGCCTTGTAAGTCTGCGTATATCCTCCAACACCGGCCCACGGTGCTCGAGACTTGGACTGCGTCGTGTGGAACTGCGCAAGCCCCAAATCGGCGATGACCAGGTGATCGTGCTTGTCTCGATATTTCTTGAACCAAAGAATGTTTTGTGGCTTGATATCGCTGTGGCGCCCATATCGTGCGTTGAGTATAACCCGCTCCATTTGCTCTCCACTTAAGGCAGTATACGATGAATGGAGTTTGTGGAGGCTGTTCAAGCTACTCAATATACCGATACATTGTCGGAAAAACCAGCAGATATGCTCATGCACCAACGGTTCATATCGCGACGGGATTTCCTCCCATAAGTTGGTAAGATCTCCGTCGGCCCATTCGAAAACAAGGTAGTAGAGGTCGGCACGACGGAATGAGAAAAGAAGTTGGTGCAGATGATCGCGATTCTCTGATTCCCGGATGACCAGCCGTTTTGCGAGTGAGTCCGCTTCGGGCGGGTGCTTTACCAGGTCATGGTGAATCGTCTTGACAGCGAAATATGCTGGCTTCTGGAAGTTACCTTGATACCACAGGTGCGATGGCTCAATCATGACTTTGGTGACTTTTCCAAAGCCTCCGAACCTCCACTCGGGAGGCTCGCAGTTCAGGAAAGGGAGAACGAAGTCTCCAGGAAGTCGGAAGTGGTCCACCAGTTCCCCGCCGTCCTTGATGCTGCAGAAGAGACTGCAGAGCTGCATTTGCTTGAGCACGAATAATTCTGCCTGGATGTACGTCCAATTGCAATTGGAGAGGGACGTAAGCTCTTTGCCGTGTCGATCGTACAAGCGCGGCCGTAAATTCTTGTCGTCTAGTTCAAGCTTGAAGGGGAGCTGATCGTCCTCTATCCGGGCTTGAATGAAGTGCTCGAGAAACTCTAGGCATTCCATGAGTAACAGCGTGGCCATAATCTTCAGCCTCTTAGGCCGGTAGCTGTTCTCGGCGTTCTCATATACCTTGTTGGCGAATCTTCCAAGGGCTTCTTCCGAGAACTTCTGACTGAGTAACTTTTCAACATTCCTCGGACTCAAAATTCTACAAAGGTCTCCCAGCGGAAGAAAGGATTGTCGCTCCGTAGAATCCATTGCAGGTTTGACGCAAGCAGCCCGCAGGGTCGCCCAGATGGAATCGAGCTCAACCATATCACTAGACTCCCCAAACACATTGACTGATTCTTCGCGGTCCTCGAGGGACTCAATCCAGGCTTGATGGCCCATATCATCAACTGTCCGAAATGACGTGACACTCTCCCTGTCCGAGGTTTGTGAGCGTCCACCTGGTGTTCCGTCATCGCTGGGCTTCAAGTGGCTGTTGGGAATGCTCGGCGGTCCCCTTCTAATCCCAGGTCTGTCCACGGCGTCAATTACCCTTTCCAGGTCGGGGATGTTAATAGGCGGGATTGAAGGGATATTCTGAGAGGCGCTCTCCATTGGGTTTCCTCGAGCCGCAGGTCTCAGACTGGACGGCGTTTCGTGCCTCGTGGCCGCCATTGTAGAGTTGGGCTTGGTGAGTAGAGCTTTCTTTTATCCTCCTGGAGCTGCACGAGGCATGAATATTATGTTTAAATGCCCGGGAAAACAGGGTCCTGCGCTTCAGCGTCGAAATCTCCACACCTCAGACATTGGTGACGAGATGGTCATGGTGATTTATCAGGCTTTGTACACGCGCTGTTCCGTCCATCCTGCGCTGGGCTCGGCTATTTGCACTTCTCAGCCTGGTCAACGCACACGTCGTCTATTGAGACACCTCCACCACACTTCGGTCTTTCAGCCACTGCGTAAACCCCAGCCGAAATAATCACCTTCTGCATGGTGTCAACCAACAGAGGTGGGGAGGTATTGCATGCAACGTCAAGCTCGGTAAGGCTGTAGAGACAGGCAAAGGGACCCGGTATGCTCTGCTCGCTCCTCGATTTGCAGTGTCAGGATAACGCCCTGGCCGTCAATTAGTACCTTTACTTGGCAGGCCACTTTCTGTGATCAGCATCATAAATCGCAATTGTGTTGGCTGTGCCCTTGCCCAGTAGTGACTAAGTACATTAGGACTCAGCTCTTGTCTCATTTCAAGCCCAGCTGAACAATGTTCGGCCGCCAAAAGAAAAATGCCAAGGCAGCCTGCTTTGGCTGACCATATTGATGTGGTGGGCGGCGCCTATATTGGGCGGCGTCAGCAGCATCGCCTCCGCCACCACTTTGCCTCTTTGCGACCTGTCGCTTTTGGTTTCGAGTTGCCACAGCCACGGCTTCTGCCTGGCACAGGCTTTGCTCTCGCTCTGTTCTTAACCTGGCCACTTCCGTCTTTCTTCCCGGCCCTCACTGTCTCCTCAGGTCCTTACACTCATCCCGCCTTCTTTCAGACTGGTTATTTCTCTAGTATTCACTACCACGACATCATGGCGACGTCAATTCAGAACCACATGCAACCTGACATCGACCCTACGTACGAGACTATTCAAATTGACGCCAAATATATGAGCCCACAGCAGCTTCTGCATATCTTGGGGCAGCGGTTACCGAGGGACAAGTTCTCCGTCGAGATGCAACAGGACGTGTACACTATTCGCTGGGACCGAGAATACTTGGGTAGTGGAAGGCAGCAAGAAGCGAGACCAGGATCACATTTAATCAGCTCTAGAGCATCGTAAAGAGCGAATCACCTGGTCCATCTTGGAAGACACCCCCCGCCCGCCGACCCTGAGCACATGGTATGCTACTCTCAGTTCTTTCAGTTCGCTATTATATGACCTGGATAGCCGTTAACACCTGAACCTAGCTGGCTTTCACGGTGGGTAGATAGGGAATGATATCTCCTATAGGTATGCACTAAGTCGTTTATCACGTCTGCAAGGTCGAGAAACCGCACCTACTCCTCTGTGAGGACTATATTATCAGGGCTTGTTTGTTGGGGCGTTATCTTTAGAAAGTGTTATTTGAGGCTTCTGAGATATATCGATATGTCTTAACTCCTCCAATTCTGAGTCAATTTACAGGGCTAGTAGATCTCGACATGTTCCCCATTTGATCCTACATTGTGTTCCGATAGCCAGGCCACGCCCGCTCGCACATAATTCTTCCTCTCCTTCGACTTGACCTCTACATTTGTGACCAGGAGAACGTATTGTATCAGTTCATCGCTCGATTGGCGTGGTCTGTTCTTTCCAATGACCACCCCCCGCAAATTCGTAAGCGGTATCTGATGCTGCTCATCAAGCTTGACCCTGTGCAGGAGGTCAAGCCGGCTTAATGTAAGGTCCCTCGCGAATGCTTTCAGAGTAGACCCACTGGTACTCAAGACCATGTCTGTATCCGACTTCTTCGTTTCGAATGGAGATGCGTATTCATGGGTCCAGTCAACATGCTCGAACGGGACATGCATATACCTGATCGGGCCCTCATAGGCCATCCAGGACCAGGAGGGAATTGGGCGGGACTCCAGGTATGGAATTCGAGTCAGATAGGTGCCATCCGGTCGGGACCATAGTAAGCTGCGCTCCAAATACCCGCCAAAGATTCCAAATCCACCACATGTCTTGAAGGCGCCGAGAAGTCGCTGCTCAAGGCCAAGTATAGCCACTGATCGATCGGATATCCGAGTAAAGGCAAGCCTAGAATACCTCTGATAAAGATCCTAGAACAGTATGATTCTACCCCCCTTGCAGTATTTAAGAATTGACTTAGGGAAGTCCGAGTCTCCAAATAGGGTTACTTTAGGGTTACATGAACATCTCAGTTAGAACTAAACACCTACACAAGGGAGGAGCAGCAAAACATACTTGGTGAGCTTGAAGAGGCATTCACATTGTACCCCTTTGCCACATTCCCAGTAGACTTGTGTCTTAGTAAAGTGAAGAGTCCGCCGAGATAGAGCGCATTCTTGGAGCACCCACCCACGCGTGTTCAGCGGGGCCAGTTCCAGGTCCTGGTGGTAATCCTCCATGAACTCTGAAACATGAAGCATTCCTTTTCCAGCAGTTTGGACAGTGACGGAAAGTGGTGGACTCATCTGACGAGTAAGAAATCCCTCGTTAGAGGAGGTTGCTGACGCGGCCGTAATCGTGCAATATGCATTGCTGAAAACGAGGCCCATTCGACTAGCTTCGCGCTCCCAGTCCTCCGTGTCGTCTTGTATAATACATAATGAGTCGATCCAGAGATAGAAGACCCCAAGCGCCCTTGCCACTTTGATGGCATCCTGGAAGTTCAGAGGGAGGAGATTGATTGGGATCTCTTGACGGAGCGTCTCGAAGTTGCTCCTTGAGGTACACAGCTTGGGACCACTACCCCAACAGTGGCTGAGAGCGAGATAACGCACGAAGGAAGATCCTTGGACGACTTCCAAGCGTACCTGAGAGTCACCCACGTGGATGAGCCGAGTCGGCATTTGCGTAGTGTCATCATCGAAGAATGTCTCGGGCCCGTGACCATGCTCGGAGTCGCACACGTGGAGCCACTGATGAAAGAGTTGATGCTGATGAGGGCTATCCGGAAGAAACAGGGCAGGATATCCGACTTGAGCAAAGTCGAGTTGTTGTGATTTGCTATCTAAAATGACCGTTAGCCCATTGATCATGAGTGCGTTTCAGTCAATTCGTACCAGGATCAGCAAATAGGGACAAGATCGGTCGACTGTCATTCTCAATCGTGTTCATAGTCGTGGTTCGCCGAACACAGCGCAACTGTTCACCTTCACCGAGTCCCAGCCCTTTCGAGACGGTGTATAGCAGCTTGCATAAACCACATCTCAAGGATCTCGCCGCCAAATCACCCACTACCTCGGAGATTGTGAATTCGGGCTCCCAGAAGCGAAATGTTGAGCACTCATTGCATAGCTGACTTCTTTCTCTTGGGCTTGCTCTGCCAACTTGGGAAAAGAATGATTGTGCAAACTTGTTGTCTGTATGTACCGTCCATTGGTCTCGTAATTTGGCGCTTTGCTAGTTCGGTCAGCATTGATATAGGACTAGGCTTGCCGGCGATGGCTGGTTAATGGCAAGCATACACGCTGAAGAGAGGCCGTCAGTATCATTGATATTAAGAGAGGTTTCCATCTGGCTACCGACCGTCTGTAAAGCTGTCAACTCTTTTGTACGTGCAATCGATAGGTGGTATTCCGTAATCACTCACATTCTGCAACCCGTCCTCATCAGGGGTTCGTTAGCTCTGTCATCCTCAAACTAGGTTCCTAGGTTCTGACTGACGTACTGCGTGTGCTGTATCAGTCATCTTGCTCAACTCAACAGATACTTCCGCAGCGCGCTTACATTCTTTGATGCACTTCCGATGCCTTTAGACGACTGTTCCAGTCGGTGACCAGCATCCCTGTCATGATTAAAGTGAGAACTTTCTCGAGGTCTGGGTCTTCCAGTTTCTGCTTCAGCTGTTCGATCCAGCCGTCTGCACTAGTGGAGAGACAATAGGACTTGCTTCCGTTATCAAACGTCCAAAAGCGTTCCGAGGATCCCATGTCACTGTCGAAGTTCTTCAGCTCCGTTCGTCCTAGTATGGCCCAGATGAGGAACTCGACAAAGATGCAGCCGAGGGACCAAATGTCGAATCTGCGAGATAGCTTCACGTCGCTGGCCCCATCCACCAACTCCCTGCGTCTATTGCTGTGTCGTGGATCAAACTCGGGGGGGCAGTACCGCTCGGTTGTGTGCTGGGCCGTAGTTCCGTTGGGCCGTCTGCTGGTCACCAGAATGTGAAATTTGGAGAGACCCACGTCAGTAATCTTCAGAGTGCCTTTCTTCGTGTCGTCAAAGAAGTGGAGAATGTTCTCTGGCTTCAGATCGCTGTGTCGACAGTTCTTCGCTGCCAAAGATTCCAAGGCACCGCAGAGTCCCGTCATCTGCTCCAGCATCCAGCCAACTGTAGCTACGTCGTCTGTCGGGCTGGTCTTCTTCCAAAAGTCCCGCAAGTTCCCTCCATCTGCCCACGGGAAGAAGAACGATGCCTTTTTCCCCCGAATGCAGATCGCGGCTGGTTGGATCAGATGGGGGTCATTCAACTCTCGCAAGGCGATTAGATTATTCCTCTCTTTGTCGATGTACTTTTCTTGGTCGGGGATGTCCTCGAGCTCTTTCAGGGCCAAGTAGACACTCTGTCATCGTGTCAGTATTGGTATTAGTTCAACAATACGGTCCTTGTCACCAAACTAACATTCCCCTCAATGTGAGAGCGATGTATCTTGACCTTTCGCACGGAGCTAAACCCTGAGTGTTGGGGAGGACCTTTTTCAGTCAGTGGCAAGGGAGTTTCTGGGTTCAGCTTATATTCAACCTCCCTACTCTGGAAGACGGGAGCCAGCAACTGCCATTGCTGGTGGTCAAACAATATAAGGCTGGCGGTAACCCCCTCGAAAAAGTCGATGCGTGTTGGTGGTTCTCCGGCGCTGAGGCCGAAATACTCGTTTTGATCATAATCAAAATCCACTTTGATGGGCAAGTCGTCATCCGAAAAGCTGGTGCACAAGAGTTTGGGAATGTGTAGATGCATCCCGCACTTGACCAAAATGAGGAACACTTTCTTGGCAGGGCGTTCTTGTGCTTGTATGTGGCTGATAAGATCACTGATCCCCTTAGGCTGGAGTTGGAGTTGTGGATCCTTCAACACCTCCTCGATACGTGTTTCCATGGTGAAACTATTGATGTCACTGATCGGGAGAAACGGCTCGACTTTGTCCGGCGTCTTTGATGATGCCTGTATGATTTCGCCCATCAACCTTTTTATCCCCCCCCTTGACTGGGTGTCTGGCGTCTTCGCGCCCGTTGAGGTCATGTCTTAGTGAGGTGGCGTTGGTGATTTCTGCTATGAGCCACAGGCAGCGCAGTGAGGAGGCAGGCAGTGTAGAAATGAGAGAAGGGCGTACGCTAGCTCTTTTGTAATTGAAGCCCCCTCATTGCTACCTTCACGGATAAGCTTAGGCTTTTAGAAGGTAAATAGCTCTCATGAGGTTGAAAGCCCGAATGCACCGAAAGTGACGCAGTGAGTTGGACCATGGACATTGGGCAGCAATGGCATAAAAGTGCGGCAGGCCCAACGGTTGCCTTAACTTCTGTTTCGATTAGGCAAGGAGGCAACGAGTTCGACATCTGACCGCGAATATGCATGGTTGGCCGAGTTTGGTTGACGATGTGGTGGGGCGTTCAACTGCCACACTGGATAACGTACTTCTCAAGGCTACTTCACAAGTCATGCGACTCGCGAAATCAGATCATTCATACCTCAGCTGAAACAGTCCCTGTCTTGACTTGCTTTTCAATACGGGGCTGCACTCAGCCTCACACTGAACGTAGCGAGTTACCGGGTCTTCTGGGACGCCCTGTTCTCGAAATCAGGCTGTGTTGACCACCATGTTTAATTTTCCCTTTCGCCTGGTCTTGGCGAGAATCAACACGAAACCTGTACCGAAAGAAGATTTGCCACCGACTCTTCAGCTTGAAACTCATATCAGCGGAAAGCTTAGACAAAATGCTACTTTCAGGGATCTTACCTTCTCCATTCCGACCCTCATGAAGACGATTTACGAACGCCAGACCCTTCAAGCAGGTGATATAATCACCATAGGAACAGTAAGTAAAACGCAAATTGTGATTTCCTTCTAAGCCTAGACTAAGTCCTTTTTTCCATCCTGCTGCAGTAGGGATAAGAAAAAAACCTGTCTTCTTTCTTCAACCCGGGGACGAAGTTGCAGTCTTCATCACCAAACTTGGTACCCCTTATCCGCAGTTTCAACCGGCACGTGCTGGTATGAACTTGGCTTGTGTGTTTGCCCAACTATCAGGCAGTACTTATTCGCATTACATGCTAGGTACGCATAAGTCAGTGTTTCTGTGTTGAAAATCTACTACCGATAGAATGATGGATGTGTTGCTGATCAGGTTTAAGTCTACGGAGGTTCAAGTCTCACGGTGGTCCGCGCTAGTCTGCAACAGAATGGTTCAGCGTTGGCTACAAACTAGTATATACGAAAATGGAAATCAGGGCTTTCTCCCCCAAACAAAATGGACTGAAAGGTAGAGATGGATAGACGGATCCCTGAGCTCTTTCTTCACCTTGGCCATGAACACCTGAATTTCCTCCATACTCCAGCCCAACGAGTACGCAAAGAGCGCAGGTGTGTAGGAGTCAACGACCTGAAGCTCCTGAACAGATTGATATCTTCCAATTTCCTTGAGCTTTCGGTCCTTAGGCCACGCGCCAATTGGAAGCTGTTTTCCGAGACACGCATTAGCACCTGGTATTCAAGAAGACGAAACTTGCATCAAGTGTTGATCATACCTTGCGCACTTCTTCTTTAACATCCACAAACCCGGCCTCACACAACTTCTCTCTCCACTTGGGGGCAGAGTCGACCGGTTTCCCAAACTTGGTAGAGCTCTTGCACAAATAATCCATCCAGAGGAGGGCATCTGTGGCATTCTTGATCGTTCCATCGTCGCACATGAACTCGGCATTGACACCTTCCAGCTCGATGTACCCACCAGGGTTCAAGTGTTTGAATGCTTGTTGAAACAGCCGCGGTTCGTCGCCTATACATCCTTCAAGTTCGCGAGCGTGTATGTAGTCAAATGGTCTGCGATACAGCCATTCTTCTTCATAATCGTCAACTTCAAAGGAGCAGTTGGGTGGGGTCCTACATCATGGCTGTTGTTAGGATTCAGCAAAGCAAAAGGGGATAAATATCTGTACCAGGTGGGTTGTATGGGGCTCAGATCTGTCCCAAGCACTTCTGCAGACGGATAATCACTAATATGCAAGGTTATTATTAAACGACCTCGAAAGGACAAAGTTGAATTACCAACAACGGGAACTCACTCTGCAAATGTCGTTGCCCAAATACCGGTTCCGGTACCAATGTCGAGTACACGATGAGGATTTTTGCTAATGGGTGCAAGGCAAAGTTTCCCATCAAGAAGGAGGGTATATATGTGATGGACTAAATCCATTCGCTCTTGTTCTTCTTCATCATTTGGCTTCGGATGATTCAGTTCAGCCAGCCTTTTATAATTATTCCTCTTAAGTGTTCTTAGTTACTTACCACAGGGTATGCTCCTTGGCGAAATGCATGATAACGGCGCCCGTTCTGCTGCGCTGTTAGCTGGTATCTGACAGGGCTCGATTGATTCCGCTAACCTCGTATCTGCATAGAATTCGCTCATAGTCAAAAAGTTGCCCAGTTAACAATTATTCTCTTTGGACTTAGGGCTTACTGGTAATTGAGTATGCTCGATTTCAAAGACGATAGGTGGCTACCGGTTCCTTCTCTTGGAAGACAGTCAGGGACGATACGTCGGAAGTTGCGCTTTCAGACTCACGAGCCATCGAACGTGGAATCGTTATCGTCCAATTCATCCTTGAAGAATACTTCAGTGAGAACCTATCACGCTCTTGCATCAAAAGGATCACTCACGTCCGCTTGCAGCGGGTTCGCAGGTACCGTAGCTTGGGACGAAGCTGCTGGGGCCTGCGGGTCACGGCCCTGTTCTGGCGTCGTTGCTTCAGCCATCTGTCTAGGGAAAGCTCCTGGATATAGGCGGTAGGGAAAAAGAAACGAAAGCTACGTTGGAACCAATGCCGTGAGGTACAAAATGCTCCTTTTATTCTCTCGGCCTACCCCGCCTATGCTCAGTGTTATCAGGCCATACCGTTCCACATATTGCATGCGAATACCTCGCCTCAACAACGCATGAGACCAATTGGAACGCGAGCCGTTTCCGCTTGTTGGGCGAGACCTACAAGCGAGTCTCTTCTGAGTCGCAAGGTCACGGTCCAGTGGCTGACACGGCTCAATAGCCCCACCAGTACAAGTTAATGAGTACATCCCCAGGCTATAGACGAGGCTATTCATCCGCTGCATCCGCTCAGATGCTTTTGATCGACAAGGAAATGACCTGAAAACGGAAAATTTCATGCTTGTTACTAGCGAGTGCAAGAAATTGTGTTGGATGTTGGGTACTACATTCCCACGCCAAGGACATTGAGATAAATTTGAGATGCCGGGGAAACCCCAAGCCGAAGCTGAGGATGAAGTAGTATTTGTTAATTAGTCCGTTGCTAAGCTCGATTCTTGGACCCTACACCCAGAGTGAGAGGAAGGAGATAATTCCTTCAGTTGCCAGAGCAGTATAGATTATTGACGTGGCAATCCCAAAAACAACCACAGGCTATAAAAGCTTCTCTGCCTTCGCGAAGCTCACTCGGCCCCTCTGTGTTGCGCGATCGGCCCGAGCTCCACTGTCCCAACTTGGGGTTCCTCTCCGTCAATCGACTGTCTCGGTGGGCCGACATCCTGGTCGTTAGTCTCATGGGTATGTAACCTCATATTGACAAACATGGCCCAGAGCCCCAGGTCATACATGATTCGCAGTACTCCGCCAATGACATAAGCAACCCAGAACTTGTCCGTTCCCGCAAGGGCGCCGGTCAAGGACGGTCCTATAGCCATGCCTAACGTCCGAAGCGTACTCGTAATTCCCATAACTGCCGTGCGCTCCTCGGGCTTCACAACAGCTGCGATGAAGGCCGCTCGGGGCGCTTGGTCCATGCTGTTCAGACCCATGCGGATATAGAGGAGTATCATGGTCATCACCACCCCCTTTGGAGCTGGGAAGAACAAGACGGCGGCCGAGGATGGCAAGTGTGTGAATACCATGGTGTTAAGAAGGCCGAGATGCCGGGAGAGTGGCCCCGCGAAGACTGCGGAAATGGTTCCTAGGAGGAAGGCTGTCGACATTATGTTGCCGAGGGCTGTTTTGGACAGATCAAACTTGCGGTGGAGGAAGTAAGTGGTCAACGTATAAGAAACCATACCGTCGGCCAACGAGTCAACGGTGAGGAGAAACCACAACTTGTACATGACTGAGCGGGTGGCTGAAGAGATCTGGGAGAATCGACTCTTAGGCTTTGGTTGCGCTGATACAACGGGTGTATGCTGCGGGTTCACTGTGTCGAGATCTTCTTCGCCTTGCTGAGACTCATCAAGCAGACCCTGAGCCGACTCGTCGGAAGGCGCCGGTGCAGTCTTCTCAACCTCGCATTTTCCACTCATGGCAAGTGCGAAAATCATACTCAAGGCGCCCATTACGATGTAAATCCAGAAAGTCGCATGGTACGCGTCCAGCATATTCCAGCCTTCGCGGTTCTTCAACGCCTCGACATATCTTCCCGCTAGTTCTGTGCCAGCTGCCGAGCCGAGACTCGAGCTGGTGACATACCAGGATAAGACGTCAGCGCGTGTTTTGGGAGTCGTGATGTGGGATAGCATCGACTCCTCGATAGCTCGGAAGGGCCCAAAATCACCGCCGCTGGCGCTCACGACGCCCACGACCGCTGCAAAGAGGAGTATCCAGAAGTTTTCAAAGACGGAGAATGCGAAGCCTGAGACGGCCATGAGCAGGCCGCCCGCAAACATGACGCGGCGACGGCCAAGACCATCGGCCATCAGAGTGACTACAAGACCAAGCACAACGTCTCCAAGGAGAGTGAGGGACATGAACAGGCCGATTCGGAAATCCGAAAAGCCAAGCTCGGAGAAAAAGAGGGCTATCGTGAGAGACACGGCCCCGAAAGCGAACATGCGGCATGTCCGCGAGAGAATAACGAGCCACGCATCACGACCGGTGAGATACAGCGAGGCAATTCCGGACTCGTAGTATAGCCAGGCCACAAACTTGCTGAGCGACGCTGAACGAGTCCGTTGACTAGGCATCGTGATAGATGGAGAAGATGACGAAAGCGAAAAAGACGTCAGGCCGGGAATATTCTCTCATGTCCTCATCCCCGGCCGACGGATTTGCCAAGTCAGGCGGCCGGGTAATCCGAAATCCGGAGCGCTAGATTGGAGCAAGTTGTGGAGCGATAGTAATGTAACGGTCGGTACGTCGGATCCATCGGCACCATGATTTAGGGGCCGGCTTGTGACGTCACAAAATGGAGGATTTAGTCTCTTGTTCTTTGAATCGCTTGATATCACGGGCAATAATGAGCACGGGACTTGTACATTTGTGCAGAAGGGGGAAAACACGGGCTGGATACTTATCTTTCACTGTCCGAGATTGAGTGGGGAGTTAAGGACTGTCCTGCCCTGGCGAACAAGGTGAAAATATTTACCATGTCGCGATGATAGTCTCGTAGTGTGACGCGGAGAACACCACAAGCATGGGTATTTTCACCTGCCAATTATGAGGAACATTGAACAGTTACGTCCAACATAAGACCTGAATGGGTTTGAAGTCCTCGCCACCATGTTGTAGGAGATGATTTATCTGAGAAAGTCTGTTGGCCCCCTTGTAGCATCATTTGCAGATTTGTATAGTTTCAGGTTGTGTTTAATTGTCGTTGCCTATGATTGCTGCTAATTAACTTGAAGCAAGCCTCTGTTCCTGGAAATGCCAATGAACCCAGAATTCATTGACTAAAGCAAGACGGGGGCACTTTTAGGAGTCGACACCGTGGTTACGCAACAGAGCGCCAGCAGTGGATTGTGGTTTACCACTTTTGAGAATGCCGAATAAGAACTTTCAGATAGGTCAAGAGCGGTTAAGCAATATTTTAAAGGGCGTTTAGAGCCCGAGGCTCAAGTCCCATTTTGGTAAGCTCGCCGTGAGCAGCGATGACAATCCCAGAACACAACCAAAATGTGTTCCCTTTTAGTTATAAAAATGGGTTCTAATTGATAGTGCGCTTGAATTATCTCACTCTATTCTTAGCACATCCACCGAGCATACAACGTAGTAGCTCAACGGGCTATTTGCTTGACCGAAGCCACTCTGAAGGACTGTCTCGTATCATCGGTAGGTCACCAATCCAACTCCCAGGAGTGGATCAGGAGGAGGGGATTACAGACCAGTGATTGGGCTGGTGCTCTCATTTAAATTTCTACAACTGGAATAACGCATGCAAACTAGCAGTAGTCTCGTCATTATCGTGCGGGGTCAGATAACGCTAGGCATCGATAGAGACGAGCAGTCAAAATTGATGCAGTCTGTCTCTCCTGAGTCTTGCAAAACCAATATTTGTCCGAGACAACCGTGGCATCCCATGCTGGATCCTTCCAGATTATACTACCCCTACTTTGTTTTGCTATCTCTTGAGATGGAGAAGACGTCAAGTCCAAAGAATGGCACGTAGAAAGCGATCGTATATATTGAGATGAGAATTGAGTGATTGATTAAAGAGTCACATCTATAAGGAAGGGTATAAGCTCAACTATATATAGTATATAGGTTACAAGGGATTAAACTAATATTTACCCTTTTTAGTATTCTTACTTAAACCCTTTATAACCTACTTCTAATCCTATCTTCTTTCTAATCTCTCTAGCCCTATTAAAACCTATAAAATATTATTATAAGTAAAAGTAAGAAAGGGAATTTTCCTTTTAGACTTTTATAAGCTAGATATAGTTCCTAGCTTATAGGTCTTAATCTTATATTTTTATATCTCTTACTAAAGCCTAGGTTTATACTTTCTTTAGTAAGTATATAAGGTATTAGTCTTTTCCTTTGTATATTCTATTAATTAAGTATTATACTTTAGTTTTTATACTCTCTTTTTATATATAGAGGAATAGGTTTTACTAAAGTCTATATAGTATTATTATAATATATATATTTATATTAATATCTTCCTTAGGGTTAGGATTATAGATAAATAGGTATTTTCCTTTAGTTTAGTTTTAGATAATAGTAATAATATAGTAATACTATAGTTTAGTTTCTTAGTTATTCTAGTATTATATCTAATTAACTTATTCTATACTAAAGAAGTTAATCTATATATATTTTCTAGCTTTTAGGGATTTATAGAAGTTAATAATAGTATTTTAATAAGTTATATTAAGGAAGTAACTTATTTAGTTTACTTTATATTATATATAATTAAATAAGATAGCTTTTAGATAGATATATAGAGCTTATATAAAGTAAGTAAATTAAGTAAGAAAGTTAAGGAAGTCTTTACTAAGTAATTAGGGGTTATTTAATAGCTTAATAAGTAGAATTAATTAATTTACTCTTATTTTCTTCTACTAATTATAAGGGAAATAGTAGGAAACTCTTAAAGGTTATAAAGGGAAACTATAGAAGTTAATAATTTAAGTATATATATTTATTCTTCTATAGAGTATTAATTAGTTAAATAGTAATAAGTTTATAATTATAAGTATTTATATATAGTTAGTCTAAGTTTTTTACTTTCTAAAGTAATTATTAATTAAGTTTTAATTTACTAAAGTTTACTTAGATAATTTAAGTTTACCTAGGGTTTATATAGGTAATTTAAGTTTAACTAGGGTATATATAGATAATAATAATAATCTTAATCTTAACTTAAGAATCTTTTTTATTTTAATTAATAAGTCTTAGTACCTTATAGAAGGTAAAGAAGTCTATCTTTAGTAGGGCTTTAGTTAGTCTATTTATAATTTACTTTTTTATAGAGATATATTATATCTTAATATCCCTAGAGACTATCTTTTCCCTAATAAAGTAATATTAGATATTAATATACTTTATCTTAGTATAGAATTATAGGTTTTTAAATATTATAATTATACTTTAGTTATCTCTATAGATAATTATTATATTAATATTATTTATTAATATAAGTTCTTAGAAGAAATTATATAATTAAATAGCTTCCTTTATTACTTATATTTACTCTATATACTTAGCTTTATATAATAATAAAGTAATTATTAGTTATTATTTTAAACTCTAGCTAATTACCCTAGATCCTAAGTTAAAGATATAACTAGCTATTAATCTTTTAGTCTTAAGATTACTAACTTAGTCTAAGTTAGTATATCTAGAGGGTAGTTAAATATTATTACTAAGGTATAGTTCTATCTTTATTATCCCTTTAAAGTATTTTATAATTCTCTTTATAGCTATATAGTATTCTTCTATAGGATTTCTAAGGAATTAACTATAAAGGGAAATCCTAAAGATAATATCTAGTTAGGTATTTAGTATTATATATATAAGTAATCTAATAGCTTAAGTATATTAATTCTTTAGCTTAGCTAAGGCTTAGTATATATCTTTTAGGATATTAAACTTTATTATAGAGATTAGCATTATATTTAGATTATTATCCTTAAGCCTAAAATCTTATAGGACTTTTTCTATATATACCCCTTAGCTAAGGTAAATTAACTAGTTTAACTAATCTTAGTAAACTATTATACTTAGGTAATATATATATAGGCTAAGATTAAATATATTAAATTATTCTAATAGAAATAACTTAATAGATTTAATATCCTTAGTATTAAATCTAATAATTAAGAGGTTATTAATATAGATAGTAATAAAGGTAAATCCTTTTATAAAAATACTAATATCTATATAAAGTAGGTAGAAGCTAAGGGTTTCTAGGAAATTAGAGAGAGTCTTATACTAAATCTAGGGGGACTATTTTAAGCTATATAATGCCTTTTTCAATTTATAAACCCTTCTTAAGCTATTATTATAGCTCTATAGTTACTTAATATAGATTTCTTTATTAATATATCTATAAAGAAATATAATCTTAATATCTATCTATTTAACCTTAAGGTCTAAAGTAGTAATAATAGTAAATATAGCTTTATAGCTTATAGACTTTATAATTAAGGTAAAAGTCTTATAATAGTTAATTCTTTCTTATTACTTAAAGCTTTATACTATAAATCTTACTTTATATTAAATAATTTTACTATTATTTCTCTATTTAAGTTTATAAACTTATTTACCTTATAAAGTATAAATATTATTTAGTAAGATAACTAAATACTAAGTATTATTTTCTTTAAGGGATTAAAGTTTATCTTCTATAGCCTTTTACTATTATACTTATTTTAGGGATTATTCTACTTATTAGTATATATATAGCTTAGCTAAGTCTTAGTCTAAGGCAGTAAGTATAATATATAGAGATAAGAAAGTGAATTAGGTAAGTTATTTATTCTCTTTATTAGAAAGCTTAGAAATAAGTATATAATAAGGGTTTTTATAGTTTAGATAGATAGGTTAAGGGATATATAATTTAGAATAATATATTAATATATCTATTATAGTAATATAGTTATTAATCTTACTATTTTCTATATAAGGAATTTATTTATTTATCTTTATAGTAATAATATCTTATAGCTTATTAGTATCTTTTTATATAAATATATTAAAGTCTAAATCTAAGGGTATAGATATATTTTACTCTAGTTCTTCTAAGTCTTTATTATAAAGTTTAGTAACTTATAATATACTAAGTATTAAGGTACTAAGAAAGTATATATAGCTTATCTTTACTTACTTTAGCCTAGGATTATTAAGAATAAGAATACTATATTTAAATATTAATACTTTATTAAATATAATATTATTAATTATTATAATTTTCCTATTTACCCTAAGGATAATATAGATTATACTTCCTTAGAAGCTAAGTAACTTATATTATATAATCTTTATTTATATTTTCTATTTCTTTAGGTTTAGTAGGAGGAAGTATTTAGGGCTTCTAATAATATAGAGATAGGTTAAGTCTAGAACTTCTTTATACTAAGCTTTATAGAGTATTATCTTTATTATTAAGTATAAGCTAAGGTTTTATATTTAGACTATTCCTTTAAGTATATAGAGCTATTATTTAAAATTAAGATTACTATTAATTAGAGTAAGTATAAGTTTTTCTATAAGTATATAGTTTATTTATTCTATAATACTATTTTACTTAGATTACTTAGTAGCTATATAGGAAAGTTTAATACTTTTTCCTTAGTAGAAAAAGATAAGGATAAAGGGGATATTTTCTCCTGCCTTATTTAGCTAGAGGAAATAGTACTATTAGGTTAAAGTCTTTAGCTAGTTTAGGAAGACTTAGAATTTCTTAGTAAACTCCTACTTATTTATTAGAAGGAAGACTTATATTATCTATATAAAGTTATCTATAAAGGTAACTTAGTATTAGTACTCTTTAGGTCCTATAACCTTAAAGGGACTAATAATATTAGTATAAAGGCTTTTAAATAGTTAAGATTCCTTTTTAATAGAATATTAATAGGAAGATTATTTTATTTTTCCCTAAGTATAAAAGTTATAAAATAACCTAACTTAGATTAGTTTTATACTAATAGATATAATAATAAGTTTCTTTATATTCTATTTACTAAAGTATCTTAGCTTTATATATTAGATTTTTAGGTTCTTATCTGAGATTAAGAAAATAATAAGTATAAAGTTAAGATTAATATTATCTTTATTAATAATATAGATTCTAAAGTAATAAATTATAGTAAGGATAATATTATTATCTTAGATTATTATAGCCTTTTTATTATTAAATATTACCTTAGATCTATTATTAGCTAAGGTAAATACTAAGATAAGATTAATATATTTAGTAAGAATAAAGAAAGTATTATTAAAGGTAACTATTTTCCTATTTACTCCCTTTATTTATAGTATATATACTCTATAGCTACTTATTAATATTATTATATTACTAAAACTATTAACTATTTCTATATTCTTATTAAGTTACTAAAAACTACCTTATTTATATATAATATAAAATAAAACTTTACTATTAAGGATATAAATATTCTTAAGGAAGTTAGTTTAATAGTAGAAAGTAACTTAGAATAATATTCTAAATTAATAGTAATTCCTTAAGAAGGTATATAGTAAAGTATTATATAGACATCTTTATTAACTAGCCTAAAGCTATACTAGATTATATATATATATAGTAATAATCTTATATTTAGAACCCTCTAGTAGAAAAGTATCTTATAGGAATAATTATTAGGTTAGAATAGAAAAAGAATATTAATAAGGTATTAAAATAGCCTATTACTAGCTTAATAATTAGTATATAAGGGATAAAGGGTAAATAGTAATTTATATCTTAATTAGAAAAGAAGGATTTTAAATTCTCTTATAAAATAAAGGTAAAGGACTTAAGCTTTAAATTTAAAGTAATCTCTTTAATCTCTCTATAAGAAAGAAAGAATCTCTTCTAAAAAATAAAATAAAATCTCTCCTTAATCCTAATAATAATTTTTCTCTAATCTTCTTATCCCTCTTATAACTATCCCTTTTATCCTTATTAAATCCTAGCTAATAACTCACTAGCTTACCTATCTAGAGACTCTTATTATATACCTTCCTTATAATCTAATAATTATCCTTAATTAGTCTAGGATTATATATAAAGNNAAAATACCTCCCTATTATAGAAATCTAAATAAAGAAATAAGTATATATAGTAAGAAGTATTTTATAATAACTTCTTTTAGTCTAAATTTAGTAAATAAAGGAAATTTATCTAATAATCTACCTTCCTATTCTTAAATCTATTCTTCTATTAGAGTATTATAATTATATTAAGAGAATAATTACTTCTTCTCTCCCCTTAGATAGTATTATTCTTCCTTAGTAATCTTTATAATTATAAGTAATATAACTTAGCTATAAGTAAAATTAATAAGTTTTTCCTATTAACTAAAGGAAATTAAACCTTTTAGAATAAAAGTTATAAAAGTCTTTAACTTAAGTAGATAAAATATTAATTACTTAGTAATCTAAGGTAAACTTATTAAGTTAATCTTAATAGTTATTTTCTTTACCTTATTATTTATTTTAGAATTATAATATATTTCTTACTCTTTTTTAACCTTTTAATTATTTATATAAATAAGGAAAATATTACTAATAATTTAGCTTACTAAGACTATTAAAGTTTAAGATATTTAAGTCTTTATAAGTATAAAGACTAATAATATATTCTATATTAAGATATTACTTCTTCTTAAGCTTTTAAATACTTCCCTTATTAAAGTATTACTTCCTAGGGCTTATAAGGATATTTAAGCTTAAATAAGTATCTTTAGTAAGAATAGTAACAAAGATTTAATCTATTTAATTACTTCCTTTAGCTTTAATATTAATCTTACTAAGGGCTACTTTTTTTTACTTAAAGTATTATCTTTTTCTAAAGGTTTTATAATTAAGAGTATTTTTAAAGGAGTTTAACTAAGGGAATTACTTAATAAAGAGATTATAATTAGGACTTTCTTAGTATAATAAACTAAGGCTAAAGATTATAAAGAGAAAGAAGAAATTTAAATTAGTAATTATTATAGTAAATTATTAAAGCTAAGTAAGATAATACTTCTTAGTATATTATAGTTATAATCTATTAAGAGTTCTTTAATAATATTATATTCCTTTCTTAAGTAAGCTTTAATAAGGTTAATAAGCATTATAAACTTAATTTTATTAGTATTTAATTAGTATATAAATAAGCTTTAAATCTTCTATCTAAAAGGTAAAGCTAAGTATAAAATTAAGTAATATTAATCTAGAATCTTATTAAATCTTACTCTTAACTAAAGGATTATTAGAAATTTACTATAGTTTATATAAATATCTAATATTTAAAGCTATTTATCTATTAGTAAAAATTAATATAGAGTATTAAAGGATTACTTAATTATATATTTAATATTTCCTTTCCTATATTTAAAGTCCTTAATCCCTAGTTCTTCTATAATTATATAGCTAAAGAAGCTTTTAACTTAATTAAACTTAAGTATCTAAGTTCCTTCTTTATTTCCCTTCTTTACTTTTCTAAGCTATTTAATCTTCTAGTCTTAAAAGTAAAGAGTAAATCTAATTCCCTTAGGTAATTCTTCTAAGGCTCTCTAAATAGTAAAACTCTTTATAATAATACCTTTATTAATTATTTATCCCTTTAATAAACTAATTAACCCTTAGATAATTAGAGTAATAAGGAATATTCTAAGATAATTATATTCCTATTAACTATCTTAATAAGAAATAAATATCCTAAAGATAAGGAAGTTATAAAGTATACTATTTTTAGCTATAATCTTTCTTTAAGTAATAGTAATAACTATAAATTACTCTTCCTTCCCTTTCTTTAGAATATTAAAAATATAGAGGTAAATATCTCTTATATTCTAGATATAAATAATCTAATAAGTTTAATTACTAAAATAAATAATCCTAATAAGGAATTAGTAATTAAACTAAGTTTCTTATAGTAATTAGAATCCTAAGATAAGTTAGTTCTTTATAATATTAGCCTTTTCCTAAATAAGCTTAGTTAAGTACTTAGATTATCCCTATTAATTACTTTAGACTTTAAAGATATTAAGATTAAGGTTACTAAGAGTAATAATAATTAGGTTTCTTAAGTTATAAGTTATTAGGTAAAGGAATATAAAAAGGCTAAAGTTAATTAATATTTTATTATTCTAAAGATTACTTAGGAATTCCTATAGATTAATATAGTATTTCTTCTAGAGACTAAAGTCTTTCTTACTATAATCTAAATAATACTAAATAAATCTAACCTAAGCTTAGATTTCTTCTCTATCTCTAAAGGTAAAGTAATATAAATTAATATCCTCTTAATATAACTAATTAAATTAAGATAGATAGAAAGAAGGTTATTTATTTAGGAGTTAATTAAGGGGTATATTAAATAGTATTTCATTATAATATAGAAAGCTCTTCTTATTCCCTTTATTATAGATAAGTTCTTTATAGAGTATTAATTCTTTATTAAAGTAGAAGAATTATTTAATTTCCTTAGTATTATTAGAAATAGTTATTATAGTAATATTTTAAGATATATAAAAATTCTAAAAGATAGATAAGTTATAAGAAAGTAAGAAATAAGATAATTATTAAAATCTAAGCTTAAAAGAAGGAGAATTAAAGTATAAAAGCTAAAGTTATAGTATAAGCTTTACTTTAGGGCTAGAGTATAAAGAGGAGAGTTTATATATTAGTATTTTTAAGAAGCTATATATTTAATATTTTCTTTACTATAGATTACTACTTTACTTATAATAGTAAATTATAGTAATAATAGTTATTATTTATTAGAATACCTTACTGAATTTACCTTATTTAATATAATAAATATAGATATTTACCTCTTAGAATACTTCTTTTTTTTATAAATAGCTTTATTAGATTAGTCCTAAGGCTTAAATCGTATTATTTAATACTTCTTTAGTTATATTTCTTTCTTTTTCTTCCTTAGATTTATTATTTCTTTATAGCTTTCTTTAACTTTTTTCTTCTCTTTTCTTTTTAATAACTTAGCTAATTATAATAGCTACTTATTAAGATAAACTTCTTATTCTCTTAAGTTTCTTTTAATTAAAGCTTCTAAATATCTATTATCTTACTAAGTATTAAGTTAATTCTAGTTTATTTAATTATTAGGCTAATACTTACTAAAAAGACTATAATATTATTCTCCTTAAACTCTTCCCTATATTATACTTTAATTTAATTCTTACTTTAGTAAGTTCCTTTTTCTTTCTTCTATTTAAGTAGGTAATCTAATATAATACTTCTCTAGATCCTAAAATTATTCTAAGTTTAATTCTATAGTTTTTAGACTCTTAATTATCTTAATTACTTAATATATATAGAATTAAATATTTAGTTTCTTTCCTTTAGTAATTACTTATCTTTCCTTATTTAATTCCTTTAATAACTTTCTTTCTATAATTTAATAATTACTTTTAGAATTAGACTTTTAATAATTTATACTCTTTAGTTTATTTTTATCCTAGCTAAATAGGCTTATCTTAGTAATTACTTTTTTATTATTCTTTCTTCTTAGCTTTATTATCTTAAGGCTCTTATTATTACCTTTATTAGGATTATTAACCTAATTATATACTATTACTATATCTATAGCTATTTATTAATATTAACCTATTTTTAAGAGTATATCTTAACCCCCTTTTATACCTATATCTTAGTTTAAAACTTTATAAGTAATTAGTATACTAATTATATTTAGTATAACTATTCTAATTATAACTAGAAGTTTCTCTTTAAATACTTTACTTTAAGTTATTAGGAAAGTCTTTAGAAATTCCCCTTAAGTAATAGAATTACTATTCTAAATATATTAACTTCTTTTACTTCTAATATCTTTAATCTTTACTCTTACCCTTAAATTATCTTAGAGTATTCTTCTAAGTTTAATAGCTTATCTAATACTAAAATCTATAGATAAACTACTTAGGTTTTTACTTAGACTTTTTATAATAGATATTAGACTTTTTAGTAAGCTAAATTAGTAATTCTTATTAGAAGACTTCCTCCTTAGAATAGGTAATAAGTAGTAAATACTTAATATCTTATATTACTACTTAGTTATTATTACTTTCTTCTTTTCTAGATAGACTTCCTTTTTCCTATTCTTCCTTTATTTATAAGGTTTATTTATCTTTTAGTAGATATAAAGTTTAGTTTAAATAATTATTTTAAAGTCTTTTCCCTTTATAGATATAGTTTATTTAGTTTTCTCTAGTAATTCTAATATTTTCCTCTTCTTTACTCCTCTCTATATAGTAATATTACTATCCTTAGTTAGTATTATATCCTAAGTATCTTATTAAATACTTAGATAATTATATACTAATCTCTAGCTTTTTTAGTTATCTCTAGGATATAAACTTAGAAATCTCCTCTAAGCTCTCTCTATAGTTAGATAATAGATTTCAGTTTAAAGTTATTTAATAAGGAATCTAACTTACTTAGCTTATAAAGTATATTATATAATACTTCTTTATTAGACTCTTTATCCTTATTATTAGATAGTAATTTTATTATTTCTTTATTATTAAAGCTTATTTATTAACCCTAAGAATCCTTCTAGAAAGCCTTTAGCTAATCTCTATAATAAGTCCCTAGAAGTTTAATTCCTATAAGTATCTTAAGCTTATAAGTCCTAATCTTAGTAAAAGCTTTATAAATTCTATATAGTTCTATCTATCTTAGCTTAAGCTTTATAGCAGAAGATAAATTATTATAGTTTTATATATTATACTAAAGGACTAAGTCTCCTAGTAATAAGAGTATTTTTCTTATCTTAAAGGTATTTAACTTATTAGTCCTCCTAGCTAAAGTCTATTAATATTCCTTAACCTTTACTTAGGCTACTTTAATGTCTTTTTTATATCTTTCTAGGATTTATATCCTAGCTAAGATCTTATTTTCTCTATCCTTAATATTATCCTAATTAATAAGTCTCTAGGTAGGGACTTTAACTTTAAGAGGAAGGATAAATTCCTATCTATAAAGGAGTTAGAATAGAGAATAGCTATATAATCCTTAGATTATTAATCTATCTACTAGAAGAGCTAGCTTAACTAAATCCACTTATTTCCCTAGCTTCTTAAGCTTCTTAAAGTAATTAGTTATAGATATATACTTAACTTTAATTAATCTATTTAACTTAGAATTATAGAATGAGATTTTTAATATTATAATGCTTAGTTTATCTAACTTATTTAGAATTCCTTTTATAAGTTCCCTTTTATTATTAGTAATAATTTTAACTAATATCTTATAATAGTAAATAATCCTTTTAATAAATCTTCTAATATTAGTAATAGTAAGGTTACTAATAGCTATAGCTTTAATTTACTTAGTTAGATTATATTTAGCTTCTAATAAGAACTTTATACTTTTATTAAGGGGTAAGTATTACTTATTAATATAAATCTTTATTATTAAATACTATAAAGCTATTAGTTTTACCTTTTTAGCTAGCTTTTATACTAAATATACTTAATATATTAAGTATTCTTAAATAATTATCTCTATAAACTATTTTATTCCTTACTAAAAATAATACTAAGAGATAATTTTTATTATTACTTCTTACTCTTTATAGTCCTTATAATAGTAATATAATATTATAAAATACTTTTAAAGGTCCTTATTATTAATAATAAGTATAGGGTTATTTCCTTCCTTTTATTCTTATTTCTAGACTTAATTTCCCCTAATAAAGAATTATATTATCTTTACTTTTAGTCTCTTAAAGTCTTATACTAATATTCCTTTAAGTCTTTCTAATATTATAAAGTACTTAGCTAGTATAAGTTAGTCTCTCTTATAATTATCTATAAAGGGGTTATTTCCTAGCCTAAAGAGAATAATATTAAGATAAGTATTAATTATATCCTTAATGTCTTACTTAGTTTCTTAATCTATAAAGTCTAAAGGTTCTTATCCCTTCTTTAATAAACTATCTATAATTATATTCTTTTTTCCTAGGATATATTTAATAGTAAAGTTAAAAAGTAATATATAACTTATCTATCTAATAATTATAACTCTTAGTATATTATTTACCTAATTATTTAATTAGTCTATTAATACTTTAGAATTTATCTCTAGAGTAAATAGATAACTATAGATATATATATATATCCTTTAAATAATATAAAGAGTTTCTTTATACTCTAGCTTAGTTATATTATACTTCTTCTTAGTATTAATCTAAGTTCTAAATTTAAATCTTATAGGATAATACTTTCCTTAAATAACCTATATTAAGATAGCTCTCTATCTAAGTATATTAATATTAATTATTAGGATTACCTTTCTTATTCCTTCTAAAAGATTAAGAATTATAAGAATAAGGATAAATATAATCTTTTCCTTTAGTAGCCTTATTATAACTATCTAATTTTTCCCTTAGTTTTAGGTAATATCTTTCTTTAGCAGTAAAATAAGAAGCTATATAATCTAAGTATAATTCTTAATTTAGATTCTATAGTAATTAGTAATACTAAGGAAGCTTTTTACTTTAGTTAGGGAATAGTATCTTTCTTATTTAATAATCTTAATAACTTTATTTTCTATAAGCTTCTTTCTACTTATACTATATATATATTCTATAAGAGAAATAGTCTTTTAGTACTAAGTTAACTTCTTACTAATAATTAAATAGCTAATTAACTCTATATTAATTAGAATTATATTAAGATTAATAAGGTACTCTAGGATAAACCTTCTAACTCTAGGAAGACTTTTTTCCCTATTATAATTAATCTTTAGGCCTTTAATACTAATATTATCTAAGAAGACTCTTACTTTATCTAAGAAAAGATTAAGAAGAATCCTTATTATAATCCTAATAAACTAAGCTACTAAGTTTATAGCTTTCTATAGTAGTATATATAGTCTTATTAGGCTTATTAAGGTATTAAAAGTTATTAAATCTTTACTTCTTTTATCTAGCTTTACTTAGTTATATCCTAAGAAGAAGTTTAGTATAGAGAGGATTCTATATATCTTAAACTTAGCTAAGAAATTATCTATTCTAGGAGGAATTATACTATCTTAAATAGTATAAGTATTATATTATTTTATTAAATTAATAAAGTATAACTTTTTATCTTTCTTTATAATAAGTATCTAATAATTCCTATAGAAGCTATAACTTTCCTTAATAATTCTATTCTTTAGCTATATTTTTAAGAGGTTAATAACTTTCTTCCTACTCCCTTAAGGAATTACTATATTACTATAATACTAAGTATTATATAAAGTAATTTTAATAACTTAGGGAAATATTACCTTAGGGTTAATTTCCCCTTTTTCTTTAAAGGTTTAAGCTAAAGCTTTTTCTCTATTAAAGAGAATTTATTATAAAATATTCCTTTTTTTATCTTAAAGAGTATTTCTTATTTAGTTTATAATATTTCTTAGTTTCTCTCTAAAGAGCTTAGAATCTTTCTTAATCTTTAAGAACTTAGGTATAATATAGTCTAAATAGGGTAAATCTTACTCTAGGTTTCCTTTAACTGTAATAGTCAGGTCTAACCTATGGGTATAGGGTAAGTCTAAAGGCATATGGTTTAATAATCAAGTGGATTAGGATATCATAGTAAGCAATATAGATTACATTAGTAATATACAATAGTAAGTTATTATATAACCAAGTAGGAGTAAATCTAATTATAGTATTAATAGCTAAGGAGCTTAAGGCTCTTATCTAATGTACTAAGTGAATGTGTATATATACTGTAATTGCTGGGTGGTCGAACGGTGTTGAGTCGTATCAAACAGTGCTTATTCAATGTGCATGCATCCGTGGTGTTGAACCGTGTTGAACGGAGCCCGTTCGACGCGCATGTGTCATACATTATGATAGGAAGGAAAAAGTGGGTACTGAAATGATTCTGCCGGTTGTGACCGCCTGGTTCCAACCTGGGTCGTGACACGATGTCCCCCCTCCGTTGGTCTTGTCCTCAAGGCCCATCAAGTAGGCCTTTCTCCCAAGAGGTGGGTGTCCGTCGTTTTTTAGTCCTGTAATCATTCTTATTCCCTTGTCTGACTACGATGTCAGGTCGTGTCTCCAAGAACTTGTCGCGCCCTAAAGTTTCGTCCGCCCGTCGTGGTGATATTGCCAACGTCATCGAAAAGTTCGGCTTCGAGATGCCTCGCTGTTCTGCTTGTTTTAAAGCGAATCGCCATTCTTGTATTGTCGCGGAGGGGAAGCTGCGATGCAATTTCTGCGTGGAGAAGAAGTATACGAATTGTGATTTTGGTGGTGTATCTTCGCAAGCTTGTGGGTTTCTCGTGCCCATAGTTTTTTGTAGTGTTAATTCGTCGTAGTTGCTCGTGTTTCCCGAGAGAAGGATCGATTGGAAGAGCAAAAAGAGCAAGCTGAAGCTGATCTCTTCGAAGCTTTCTCACGACTGCAACGCTTGCGTCGTCAGGAAAAGCATCTTCGCGAGAAGGCAGCTGAGATGGTTCGTCGGGGTTGCGAGGATTTGGATGAACTGGAGGCGGTAGAGCAGCGGGATGCCGCCGCTCATTCCGAGGCTCTTTCCGAGGTTCAATTGTTGGAGGATCATGGGGTGATCGATTGGAGCGCTATTGATTTGGGCGCCTATTCCGCTTCGCTCGACTCCGGCGTTGTTAGTGAAAGTTCTTCAGGAGGCGTTGCACATGGGTGAGGTTTTTTGCGGGTTCCTATTGATTGTTGCTCTCTGGGTAGTCTTTCCATTTGATAAGATACTCAGTTTGGTTGTTCACTTTTTGAGTGTCCAAGATTGCTTCCACTGTGTATTCTTCTGGTCCTTCAACCTCGGTTTCGTGTTCATTACTAAACTTTGCGTGAATGGTGTCTTTCGCCGTTTCAAGGAGCGCGACGTGGAAAACCGGGTGAAGTCTGACTTTCGGTGGTAAGTCTAACCTGTAGTTATTTTCTGAGATTTTCTTTGTGATTCTGTAGGGTCCAATGAATTTGTAGTCCAGTTTCTTGTTTTGTCTTTTTGTTTTGATGTTTTTTGTCGCGAGGTAAGCCATGTCTCCCTCCTGGAAGGATGGTCCCTTTATCCTTTTTCTATCGTAGTATTTTTTCATTTGGTTTCGTACGAATTCCAGTTCAGTTTTTAATTCTTTGTGTAAGTTTTTTAATTTTTCTGATGTAAGGATGGCTTTGGGGACGATTAATCCATCTCAGCTCGTTCTGTAGGCGTCAGGGTTGAACCCAAAATTGGCGTATGCTGGGGCAAGCTTCGTGCTTTCGTTCATGGCTGTATTATAACTCAACTGTGCAGTTAGTAGTTTCTCAACCTAGTTGTTCTATTCATAATTAATGTAACATCGAAGGTATTGTTCCAGTATTTGGTTCATTCGTTCCATCTGACCGTCGGTCTGAGGTCGGAAAGCCGTGGTGAGTCGATGGTTTAATCCCAAATGGTCCATTAATGATTGCCAAAACTTTGAAGCAAATGGGGGTCCTTGATCGGAGAGAATCTCCGTGGGGAGTCCATGAATGCTAACAATGTTTCGCAAAAAGATGTAAGCGAACTGCTCCACATCTATCGATTCTTGGTAAGGTATGAAATAAGAAAACTTCGTGAGTCTGTCCACGATGACAAGAATGCTATCGTAGAGGATTCCGGTCGCGGGATCCTCTGACAGGGGTAATTTTGTAATGAAATCCATAGTGATGGAGTCCCATGGTCGTTCTGCGACTGGTAGGGGCTGCAGTTCTCCATATGGTTTATGGCGTTAAGCCTTGGTTTTTGCGCAAAGGTCGCATTGGTTTGTGATGTTTCTGACGATTTGTTTCATTTTAGGAAATTGGTATGTCGTTCTGACTCTGTCGAGGGTTTTGTTGACTCCCTGATGTCCATGGAGCGGATGCTCATGTATTTCTTGGACAAGTTAGTGCTGTAGTTCTCCAGGAACTTGCTGCTTGTCTGTTTTTTCGTCTGGGGGTAACTTATCGTTGTGTTATTGAATCCGGGTATAGAGGTCATTTTAGTTTGTAGTGATGTAAGTGTTTCCCAATGTTTTTCCGGTGTTGTCTGTTGCTTGCTGCATGGCTTTGTAACTTGGGTGTTCCGTACCGAAAGCTTGCTGGTAGCAGGTATCACATTGGTAGTAGTTATTGGGTCCTTCAGCATTCCAAATGAAGTACTTATTAAGGTAGCCCCAAAACTGTTCGTCTGACCATTTGCGTGGGTGTTTGACGGTTTGGTGGCAGTGTTCGACGAAGTCTTCTCTATATCTCAATGGGATGTAGAGGCTCCCTTGGATTCAAATCATGCCCTTGTCTATAGTGACCCAATCTAGTCTATCAAACATTATCTTTCGTAATTCCCTGTTGCATGGATGCATCTGGAATTTCTTTCTCCACACGGGTGTGACGCTTTCCTGGATAGGTTGTATTTTGTAGCGTGTCCCATCTTCGTCGATGAATGATCGGCGGGTCGTAGCGATATACTTCTGTTTGAGATGTCCTTCGGGCGTGAGGTGCAGAAGTTGTTCGTTGATCTCGATTTGCCCGTCGTCGAAGTCGCATCTGCGACTTATCGCGTCAGCTCGTCCATTTTCAGATCCTTTTCGATGGATGATGGTGTAGTCGAATTCTGAAAGATATTCGGCGTATCGTAATTGTCGTCCAGTAAGTTGTTGGGTGGTAGCAAAATAAGCGATGTTCTTGTGGTCTGTGTAGACCTTGACTTGGTGTTTGCTTCCTAGGAGGTAGTGTCGAAATTCCTTAAATGAGTTGACGATTGCGAGGAATTCTTTGTCGTAGATGGGATAATTGAGTTCGGCTCCGTGCATTTTGTAAGAGAAGAAGGCGATAGGGTGAAGAACACCGTCGTCGTCTCTCTGTCCTATCTGGGAACCTTGTGCGTAGTTCGATGAATCCGTCTCGAGTTCGATTTCTCGTTCGGGGTCGAAAGTGGCTAGCACTGGTTCGCTCAGAATGATTTTCTTGATGTCGTTGAATGCTTTCTCGGCAGCGGTGTCCCATCTGAACACTTCTCCTTTCTTGGTGAATCGCGTGAGTGGTATGGCGTGACCACTGAAGTTTCGAATGAACCTTCTGTAGTAATTGGCGAATCCAAGGAATGATTGTACTTCCTTGATGTTTTTTGGTCTGGGCCATTTACTGACTGCGGTGATTTTCTTTGGATCCATCCTGACCTGGTTGTGTGAGATCATGTGTCCGAGAAACTCCACTTCCTTGACGTGGAAATGACTTTTCTCTGGTTCAACCAACAAATTATTATCTTATAGTACTTTCAGTACCTTGTGGACGTGTTCTGTGTGTTCTTCTTCTGTGTCGGAGAAGATTAGGATATCGTCTAGGTAGCATACTACGAAGATGTCTAAGTGTTCTCGCAGCACGTGGTTGATCATTCGCTGGAATGAGGCAGGTGCGTTTGTGAGTCCAAAAGGCATGACAAGGTATTCGTAGAGTCCGTACTTCGTTCTGAAGGCGGTCTTCCATTCATCTCCAGCTTTGATGCGGATCAGGTTGTACGCTCCTTTGAGGTCTAGTGCCGTAAAGACCTTCTTCCCATGGAGCCTATCTTTGAGTTCCGTGATCAGAGGTAACGGGGTTCGATCTTTGAGGGTGATTGCGTTCAACTGTCTGTAATCCACAACGAGTCTGAGTTTCCCGTTTTTCTTAGGAACGAACATGACTGGATAACCTGCGGATGACTTGGATTCCCTTATGTATCCTTTGCGTAGCATTTCATCGAGGTATTCTTTGAGCGTGTGAAGTTGTGTTTCGTTGAGGTTGAAGATTTTGTAGAACGTGGGCGACGCTCCGTCTTTCAATACAATTTCGTGACTCCACTCATTGAATTGTGGTAGACCTGTCTCGAGTTCCTCCCTGAAGAGTCTCTCGTAGATACGATACCGTGCTGGTACGTTCTTGAGGCGTTCTTCTTCGGGCAGTTTCTTCTGTTCCTCGAGGTCTTTGTTCATCTGTATGAACTGTTGCTTGATGCGTCCGATTGTTCTTTGGATGCACCGTTGTTTCGTTTGTTTCTGTTTGTGTTGTGTTCCCTTTGGGGTTGGCGAGGGGTTTCGTTCCTCGTCCTGTCCTTCGCCGTCGGTCTTGTTGTCGGTCGAAGTTTGAGATCTCTCTTTTGAGTCGTCTTCGTCATCACTAGAGAGGACATCATCGGGATCGATGTGTACCTGGCCAGTTCTCCAGTTGATGTTGGGGTTGAATTTCCTCAGCCATGGATACCCTAAGACAATGTCGTGGTGTTATATCAGTATAATGTCGAGGGAAACGCCTTGATTCCTTCCGTCGATGAAAACCTTCAAGTGATCAAGTTCTCGGGTTATGAGTCCATTTTCGTATTGGAATAGGTCGCCTTCGAGATTGTGCACTGCATAGGACTCCTTTCCTTTGTCTTTCCATGCTAGCTTCAGCCTATTGACCACGCTGGGGTCAATGTACGAGGCTTCGGCTCCGCTGTCTACCAACGCGGTGAGCCATTCGTCCCTGACTCGCACTTGCAGCTCAAGTGTCTTTCGTTTCGTTGCTGATTCTGTTGCGCATAGAGCCTTTGTCGGAGGTGGTTCGTTCTCCTTCCTGTCGCTTGCCTGCCGCTCTTCTACAGGTAGCGTTTGTCGTTTTCCGTCGTGAGTTTCTCACAGTCGCGTCCCAGATGTCCTGTTTTCATGCATCGCTCGCATCTGCGTCTGGGTGACTTTTCGTACTTCGCAATGCTGGCGCTCGTGCCGGCATAGTGTCGAACGTGACGGTACCATGCTTGGTCTTCGGCGTTCTTGCCGGTTCGGGTCATGAAGTCGAATCCTTCTTCTTTCATTCGTAGGAATCGTGACTCGAGTTTCTCTTTCTCTTCTTTATGTTCAGGGCATTCCGAATGTCCACAGCTGAGGGCGTGAGGTGCAGGGCATCGGACGCGCTGTGCGTCGTGCCATTCCTGCACTTTTGTTCGCAAGTGAACTCGGCACTCGGAGCTGGGGCAGTGTTTTGGGTCCTGTGGTCCTTCAAGGCATTGTCGGGGGAAGTAGTTGTCCCTTACTTCGATTCTTGCTGTATTGTACCTTGGTAGGAGTTCGACTAGGGCGTAGTCGCGTGTTTCCTGCTCGAGGTAAGGGTCTTTGACGACCAATCCTCTGACTTGAGTAGGATAACAGTTGTTTTCTGCTTTGTCGCCTTCGTGCGTCTTGCAGTGGTGGTAGTAGCATGACATCCATGAGAGTCCGTCGTGTCCTGGTGCAGAAAAGTGCAGGCGTGGGTCATCGCCTTCCTGTAGTTCCGGGGTGTTGGGGTTGCGGATGGCTAACCTCCGAGGTTCGGCCTGGATGTGAACCGGTTCTCCGTTACGAGTGTCTTCTCGTTCGCAGTTGAGCTGTAGATGCATATCCTTCTTCGTTGCCCAAATTTGCTCGCCGTACTGGTTGTAGGTGTGCTTCTTCCACCATGGTAATTCGATTGAGGGTGTAATGGCGTTCGACCATTGTTTCTCTTGGTTGTCATCCGAGTCTTCGCCGGAGGTGTCATCGACACTGGGAGCTGTTTTGTAGCTAGCGCAGTCGTCGCTGGGGTGTTCCTCGGCTGGGGCTCGAATGTCGTTGTTGGTGATGGGCAGTCCGAGCGCTCTTGCTCGTCTGGCTTCTTGTCCTGCGTTGATGCATGGGGTCCCATCTTCCCTGGTGTAGAACTTTCGGCGAATGTGATCGTCTACTTCCTGTTGCATGGATATTCTGGTGCCGAGTTCTTGGTCGCTACTTGGTCGTGTGGGTTCTTTGGGAATTCGGTAGGTATCCGTGGTGTTGCTTCCCAACTTTGCGTAGTCCATCATGACCGTGTAGTCCGGTTGTCTGTCGGGGATTTCGACAGATGGTCGTTGGTAGGATTCTGCTTCTTCCGGGATCGGGATGAAAGGGGCTTGTTTCTTATCCTTCCTGACCATGGCAATGGTCTTGCCATTTGTTGCAAATCGGGCCGCTCCCTCAGGGACGGGGGTCCAGGGGTCGTATTGTCCCTTGGGCACTCCCCTGTCTCCTCTGGGGGTCTCTTGTAACCCGTGTTGCGTTTTTCCCGCATAGATGCTCTCATCTTTGCTCTTGTATCGCTGAGTGCTGGGGAGAGGCTTTTCGGTGTCGAATTGGTCGGTACCAGTTATCTCGTAGCCGCTCCTCCTGGTCATGGCGATAGTCTTGCTGTGGTTAGTGAATCGGACATTCTTACCTTCAGGCACGGGCCTGTGTTTCTGTCCGGTCTTGGGCTTCCGACACTTGCTTTCGAAATGTCCCATTCCTCCACAATTCCAGCATCTGACTTGAGAGTGGTCCTTCTGCGCGGCTCCAAGTTCCATGGGGCCGGGCTGAGTTCCCCACGAAGTGTTCCCGTTTCTTTTCTGGCTGGTGTTGGAATAGTTTTTCTTTTTCCAGCCTTCGGTGGAACCCTTCTTTTTCTCCATTCGTCGTTCGAATAGTCGGTTGTCGATCGTTACGCAGAGCTTGGCGTAGGTGTCGAAGTTTGTTGGAAGGGTCAAGATTTTGCATATCTCGTCCTTGACTTCGTCCTTCAGCTTCTGGTAGAATTCGTTGATTTTGTTTTCGTCGGTCTAATTGAGCTTGGCAGCAAGGTACCTGAATTCGGAGAGGCATTCCGAAACGGCCTTGGTCTGTTTCAGCTTCCGGATTGCGATGAGGGCGTCGTGTTTCTCGTCCCATTCTCCGTAGGCATTGATGAGTCGTTCTTCGTATAGCGCGAAGCTACCGAAAAGTTCCTTGGTTTCAATTTTCCGGTTCTCAGGGGCGTTCTCGACAAAGTCCCTCAGGTATGGTTCCATTCCGCGTAGCGCTTTTCCGTCGAGGAGGCTGATTCCGTGTTGCACCTTGAGTTGTTCGTTCCCGAATGCACTGGGATAGTACATGTGAAATGACTTTAGTTGTGTCAGGTGTTCGCGGAGGTCCTTCGGGGTGCCATCGAACTTTGGTGGTGGACTGGGTTTGATTGTCTCGCCCACATCCCTAGGTCTTGGGACGTTGGGGGTGACTTCAAAGCCGTTGAATTGTTCGATTTGTCTGCGTTGCTCTTCGCGGGCTTTTTCCTGCTCGGTGCTGAGGTGGTTGACTTGCTCGCGGAGGGTGTTGATGATGATGTCGTTGTTTGGGTTCGGTTGAGTTTGACTGGCGTTGAGTATTCGGATCTGCTCTTCGAGTTGTCCGAACCGGGTGAGATTCTCATCGTACACTTTGCGCGAGGCATCGCGTAGTGACAGGATCTCTTGGTGCTGTCGTCGATTCTCGCGTTTGAGATTGGCGACATCTTCCTCATCATCTTCGTCGGATTCCATTCCTTTTGGAATACCAACGTCCTCCATGTTAACATCTTCTCCAGGGGGTCCCCCCTTAGTAGTGTTCGAGCTGGATGGGGTTGTTGGAGCCATAATGACTGATTCGAGTTATTGCTCAGGTCGACGTGGTAATACACTGAACAAGAGCTATCAACGTGTGACGGTCGGGTCTAACCTATGGGTATAGGGTAGGTCCAAAGGCGTATGGTTTGATGATCGAGTGGATCAGGACATCGTAGTAAGCAATGTAGATCACGTTAGTAATGTGCAATAGTAAGTTATTGTATAACCAAGTAGGAATGAATCTAATTGTAGTGTTAATAGCTAAGGAGCTTAAGGCTCTTGTCTAATGTGCTAAGTGAATGTGTATATATACTGTAATTGCTAGGTGGTTGAACGGTATTGAGTTATATCGAATAGTGCTTATTTAATGTATATGTATCCGTGGTGTCGAACTGTGTCAAATGGAGCCCGTTCGATGCGTATGTGTTATACATTGTGATAGGAAGGAAAAAGTGGGTACTGAAATGATTCTGCTGGTTGTGACCGCCTGGTTCTAACCTAGGTTATGACATTAACCTCTTTTTACTTCTTTTCCCTCTAGAATAAGTCTCCTTTAGGTATAAATCTATTAGAAGGGATATTATCCCTTAGTAAAACTTTATTAGTCTTCCTTTTATATATTATATTAATTTAAACTATTATATCCTTATAGCTACTATTTAGACTTAGTTATTATACTTTAATAGTTCTAGTTATTATTAAATTATTATTGTTTATTTAATCCTTAAGAATAATCTTAAAGATTTTCTTAGTTATCTTTTTATTAATATATTTAATAAAATACTTAATATTATTCTCCTTTAAACTATAAATATTTACCCTTTTTAGCTTAGAAGGAACTTCTTTATTTACTTTACTTCTCTTAGTATTTCTTTAGTAATAATTAAGAGTTTCTATTTAATTCTACTTATAACTAAGGATATAATCTTAATATTTCCTAATTAATAATAGATTAATATTTTATCTAGAAGAGTCCTATAGTTAAAAGTAACTTTTATATTCCTAATAAAGAATATCCCTAAAATAAATAGAATTAATACTATAGAAGTTAGAGCTATATATATTATTTAGTTAATAAAGATACTACTTAAATAGACTTTAGCTTTAATTACTCTTATTATTATAATATAGTCTTTTAAGAAAGAAGTAATCCTAACTTTAATAGGCTTAATATTAAGCTTATTAGTCTTAATAATATAATTTAATATAATATTCCCTTTAGTTTTAGTATTAATAATAGCTTTCTAAGTATAACTATTTAGATTCCTAAGTTTTACTTATAGCTTTAGAAAGTCTTAGTATAATAAGATTATTCTTAAGTCTAAGGGTTAAATTAAGACTAGATTAATTTATATAATTATATTATAAAATGCTTTTAAGTTTAGTCTCTTAACTTCCTTTCTATAGGAAATCTTCTTTATTAAGTTATAGTTTATTACTAAATAGTCCCCTAGAGTAAGATAAGAATTATTATAAGATTCTAATAGTAATCCTTTTAGACTAATAGTAATAATATTAATCCTATAATATTAAGATAATTTATTAAAATAAGTATTTAAAAAGCTTAGATTAGTCTATTCTATAATATTACTTATTTTAACCTTCTCTATCCTTTTTATCTTATAGAAAGGATTAAGATTTATCTAAATAGTTTCTATAATTCTATTAGTAAGATTAAATAGTTCTCTAGCTATAGATTTTCTAAATTCTAGGTTATTTATAATAATCTAAGGAAGAGTAATTTTAATCTTTATAGTTAAAACTTTCTATTTTAAAGTAGTCTTATTCTTAAGCTTTATAATTAGATAAAAGTCTTCTTTAAGTCCCTTTTTTATAATAGCCTTAGCTATTTTTTAATCTTCTAAGTCTATTAGCTTAAGGATCCTTAGGGTTACTATTAGGATAGGATAGCTTTAATTAACTTCTAACTCTTTATTATCTATTCTTACTCTCTTATTAGTAATTATATTAAAAGTAATATTATTATTTAAGATATTCTCTAGTTCCTTAAAGCTTCCTTTATTAATTAAAATAATATTTAACTTTACTATCCTATTAATAAGATTCCTTTCTTAAAGCTTAATCCTTCTATTAACCCTATTAATAATTATATCTTTATAAAGAGTATTTTAATTCTTCTTTATAAAGTTAATTATAAGATTATACTCTTCTTAATTAGGATTCTAATTATAAATAGTAAACCTTAATATTATTCTATTAAGAAAACTTATAGCTAGTAACTTTTAGAACTTCCTTATCTATATAATAATAAGCTTCTTAATTCCTCTAAAGAGTTCTATCTTCTAAACTAGCTTTAGAGGAAGAATTACTTCTCTTTATTCTACTTAGGCTATATTAGCTTTAGAGTTAAAATTATAGTATTTAGCTTCCTTATCCCTCTATAATTTATAGTATTAGCTTAGGAAATAGTCTAAAATTCTATAATAGAAATACTTTAGCTATTTCTACCTATAGTTAGTATTAATAAGGATATCCTAGCTATTTATTCTATAGTATTCTATATACTTAGACTAATTA
>QGQB01000181.1:0-68216 GCA_003385265.1 Neonectria hederae | reverse complement strand
TACCCCCCCCCCCCCCCCCCCCAAAAAAAAAAGAGGATAGATATCGCCGATAGACCTTCTCACACCTAACCATACCATACATGCCCTGCACACTGAACTTATAACCCTAACCCTGACACCAATTTCTTACCCATGCGTTGCAAGCCACAGGGCGGGAGAGCCGCCTAATACCGAGTGCTGCAGGCGCGGGGGCGGGGGACCTGGACTTTTATAGGGCCATGACGCAGCCAGCTCTGGACTGTGCCGAGCATGATGATCCGTCATCCGTCAACGGCCCGGGGGAGAAGTTCCGACGACGACGACAACGGAACAGCAGCCGCAACGCCAAACCTGGCATCTCGCCTCCGAAATCTGCTGCTCCCACTTCAGTCGCCAACCCTCCGTTGGAAATCCCCTCCGGCTCCGCGCCCTACGACTCTGCTGAGGCCCATTAGGGGCCTCGCGTGCCTCCATGTCTGCCCCTCGTTTGCTCATGCGGCCGGCCATCTTGCGCCCTAGCTTGTCCGTCCATCTGCGAGCTGCTCCCTCACTCGTCCGATACCGCCTGCTCTCCCAAACCCGACTGCAACGTAGCCAGAAACCACCACAGAATCAGCTTCAACATCACCAACATCAACATCAACATCAACATCAACAGCAGGGCCCCTACGAACGCCTCCGCGATGCCCAGCCTCTCGTCCCGAACCGCGTCGCCAGCCGCTTCACCCGCGCCGGCACCAGCCGCAACTCCCGCGCCTTCGTCATCGCCACCGTCGTCGCCGCCATAGGCTTCTACCTTTTTAACTCGCAGACGGTCCCCGTGACGGGCCGGCGCCGCTTCAGCTTCCTCTCGGATGCCATGGTGGCGCGCGCGCACGCCAAGGCCGCCGGGCAGATCATTGAGCAGGTCAGGGCCCAGGGCGGACACTTCCTGTCGGACTGGGACCCGCGGACCATGCTGGTGAAGAGGGTCATGAAGAGGCTGATTCCTGTGAGCGGCATGACGGATCTCAATTGGGAGATCTTCGTCATCGCCGATAACCGTACGCTGTCTCTTGTCGTCGCCGGCTTTACTTGACTACGTAAGCTAACGTGTGGGGGATCTATAGGAACGGCCAATGCCTTCGTCCTCCCGGGAGGCAAGGTCTTCGTCCACAGCGGCATCCTCAACGTCTGCCGAAACGAAGACGCCCTCGCCGCGGTGCTGGGCCACGAGATCGCGCACAACACGGCGTCGCACGCGGCAGAGCGCCTATCGGCAGCGTGGGTGGGCAACCTGACGGCGGGCAGCCTGTTCTTCCTCGCGGGCGCGCTGCCGGGGCTAGCGCTCTTTGGGATCTGGAGTTTCGTGGGCGGCTTCTACCTGCAAGACCTGCTGTTCTACCTGCCCATGGGGCGCAAGCAGGAGAGCGAGGCCGACTACATCGGGCTGATGATGATGGCCGAGGCGTGCTACGATCCGCGCCAGGCCGTAGGGTTCTGGCAGCGGATGGAGTCGATCCAGAAGCATGGCGGTCAGGAGGTGCCGGAGATGTTAAGCACGCACCCTTCGGTAAGCCTTCTCTTCTTCTTTTTTTCTTAAGGATCTTCGGGTCTCCTTAAACATCGGAGAGAGAGAACACAACTGAATTTATGGCTAATGCTGTTGTTCGCCAGAACGATTCACGAATTTCCAAGATTGGCGAGTGGATGCCAGAAGCCATGGAGAAGCGAACGCAGAGCGACTGCAGGGGAACGTCGGCGTTTGCGGATCGGTTCAGGAGGGCTATGCGACGGGGATCAATTGCGGTGCCTGCTGAGGTTTAGTAGCTTTGACATAAATGGCTTGGATAGGTAGAAAGATGAGCGTAGATGGAGTCTTGGAATGAGTTTGGGCGACCGGATCTTGATAGGATTCACTCTCATCGATGGATGGAGACGGCATGGAATAAGAGGAAGCAGGCGTTGACGATAGAAGAAAGCGAGGGAATGGACATGGACTGAATAGAACCAGACTCTGCTCGGAGAAGTGTAAAATCTGCATCTCTCCAGCACGTGTATCCTTGCGATGCCCTTGTGATGCCCTTGTGATGCCCTCGTGATGCCAAGTCAAGTTCTCTCCACTCCATAGCAGTGCGGTTTTAGCAATCGTCTCGCTGTGATACGCTGTAGGCGTCTTCCCATCCCCCATGGGGCATGACGTCGGGGCCTTTTAGCGCGAGACGAGCCCCCAGAAAGCCCGGGCCAAACGCTACGACAGCGCCTGTTGGCGACAAAGGTGTACCGAGGCACATCCTCCCCACTTCCTCCAGCGCGTGAAGACGTGCCGTGGACCTCGGAGGGAGGGAACTCCTCTCCAGCCACTTGAATGCGAACTGTCACAACTCTTCCCTTTGCATCCATTCAGAGGCGCCAGTGAAGATACACGCGTTGCTCACCAGCCATACTGCTGCTCTTTGTTAGACCACCTCATCCTTTCCAAGCCCCTTCCTCTCATCTCATCCCGCCATGGCTGAAAAGTACTCGACCGCCGAGGTGGCTAAGCACAAGAGCGCTGACGACGGCTTCTGGCTCATCGTCGAGAGCGATGTCTACGATGTGACGAGTATGTTGATCCCTATTCCCTTGGATATGAGGTTCGAGACGGGGAAGGAGACGAGATGAATTTCCGGCATTCTGTCTCTCCCGCCTTCGCTCGCAAACCAGCATCTTGCTAACCGCCCCCTTCCCACAGAGTTCATGGACGAGCACCCCGGTGGCCCAAAGATCATCAAGCGCTTTGCCGGTAAGGACGCCACCAAGCAATTCTGGAAGTACCACAACGAGGATGTCTTGAAGAAGTACGGCGCCAATCTCAAGATCGGCAGCGTGGAGGAGAAGGCCAAGCTGTAGACAAGCCCGCGAGGACTGGCATGAGGGATGGAAGGACGGAAGGGTTTATCGTGGGTTTCGCGCGGCGCAGGTGATATTGGGAACTGTACATGAACGACGTGGATTTCTTGTTTCCTTTCTTGGTTTGGATTTCAAGTGTAGACATCCCGCTCCTGGCTGGACTGACGAGGGACGACGAGCCGACGATGGCGCCCTTGCTTGCTTTGCTGACGAGATCAGTCAGCAGCCTCGGTAGCGAAATATTCCACGGGTGAATTACCGCGAAAACAAGTCCCGTTCTGTTGTTGTTGTTGTTGTTGTTGTTGTTGTTGTTGTTGTTGTTGTCTAGAGTGGCCGGTATTTCTCACGGGGAACAAAGTAGAATTGCGCTGGACTCATCGTCTACTGGCCACTGCAGGCGGACGTTGCCGCAAATGAGTCCAGGACGCAAGATCTAACGAGAAGGGTAGTAGTCAATTGAGGGTGACTGACAAAATTTCCCTGTTCTCTTTTGTATTTCACCATCAACCATCCTTGCAACCGGCCTCACTTGGCCAAAGCTGCGCTGCTCCGTCTGCTCTAGCTCTTCTTCGCCTCACAGTAGCTTCGCAAACTCTTGCCCTTTCATCGTCGAGTGGGGCGTAGAGGCCCGCGCTCCCTCCGACTTACAAGACGATGGACCGAGTTGTCGACGACCTACGCGCAAGAGAAGGTCAACGAAATCTATAAAAGCCCTGCAAGTTCGCCAATTCTCGCAGAGTAAAAGCGCCAACTGTCTCAGCCTACGAAGAAAGAAACCAAGTGAAGTGCCGGCGCTTACTTAAGTGCCCAAGCATTGACAATGAGCCGCATCTACGACTTCGACGTCCACGAGGGCCGCCTCGCCCAGCGCCGTGAGCCCCGAACCCGCGAGTTCCGCACGCTGTCGTCCTCCGGCGAGATCCAAGCCGCCCATGCCTCGCTCCCTCAGCCCGGGTCGCCGTCGTTCCTTGCCGGCCGCTCCGACGAGGCCACGGTGCGGCACGTGGTCGACGACATCATCCCCGGCCTCAACGGCCAGAGCTTGTCCTCGCGGTACTACGGCTTTGTCACCGGCGGTGTCCTACCGCTCGCCGAGTGGGCCGACAACGTCGTCTCGCGGCTGGACCAGAACGTCCAGGTGCATCTGCCCCAGCAGTCGGCTGCCACCGCTGTTGAGGACGCTGCTTTGAGCATGCTGGTGGCGTTGCTGAGGCTGGGCGACGACGCTGCGTGGGCGGGGAGGACATTTACCACGGGAGCGACGGGCAGCAACGTCCTGGGCCTCGCGTGCGGTCGAGAGGCGGTGCTGGGGAAGAAGCTGGGCGACGGAGACAGCGTGGGCGAGCTGGGCTTGCTAGGAGCTTGCGCCAAGGCCGGCGTCACGCAGCTGCAGGTCCTGACGAGCGCCTCGCACAGCTCCCTCTCCAAGGCGGCCAGCGTGGTCGGCTTCGGGCGCAGCGCCGTCAAGGAGTTGCGGCTGAGTGACGAGGAGCCGTGGAGGCTGGACCTCGCGGCGCTGGAGAGGGAGCTGCAGGTCCCCGGGACCGCGAGCGTCATCGCCCTCAGTGCCGGCGAGGTCAACACGGGCCGCTTCGCCATCAGCGGCGTCGACGAGATGAGGAAGGTCAGGGAGTTGGCGGACAAGTACGGAGCGTGGATTCACGTTGACGGCGGTAAGTCAAGATGGTGGAATCACTTAGGAGAACGGGGATTGCTTGCTGACGAGGCTCAGCTTTTGGCGTCTTCGTGCGTGCCCTCGAGGACAAGGACGAGTATAAGTTGCTTCACAAACGGGTCGAGGGCATTGAGCTGGCCGATAGCATCACAGTAGACGGACACAAGCTTCTCAACGTGGTGAGTATCCATTAGCTCCACGCCCAAGAGCGGTTGCTAACTCCAAACGCCAGCCCTACGACTGCGGTATGTTCCTAACCCGATCACACCTCACTCTGCAATCCGTCTTCACTAATCCCAACGCCGCGTACCTTTCCTCCGGGTCGCAGGACACAATCCCGTCGCCCCTCAACATCGGCCTCGAGAACTCCCGCCGCTTCCGCGCCCTGCCCGCGTACGTCGTGCTCCTGAGCGAAGGGCGTCCCGGTATGGCGGCCCTACTAGCCAACATGGTCGCGCTGTCGCGCAAAGTGGCCGCCTTCCTGCGCAATTTGGAGGATTACGAGCTGCTGCCCAACGAGAGCGCGGACCTGGACGAGGTCTTCATGATTGTCCTGTTCCGGGCAAAGGACGCGATGCTGAACGAGGTGCTCGTCGAGAAGATCAACGAGACGAGGCACATGTACGTCAGCGGGACGAAGTGGAAAGGTCAGAAGGCGGTGCGGATGGCGGTGTCGACTTGGATGGTGGATATTGCCCGGGATTACGAAGTCGTGACATCCATCTTGACTCATGTGGCTGAGGGTAAACAGTTCGACATCAAGGGTTGCCCGCTTAATAGGCCGTAGCTGCGTTGTCGAGATTCCTGAAGGTGTTCGAACAAGTCTTATGAGCGTGGAAAGCATTGGGGGCCGAAATGCTGAAACGTAGCCGATCTCGTCGCGAGTATATTTCGTCGCCGATGTAGTTCGAATAGACGCCAAAGAAAGCCAACATAAAATCCGTAATAAATCATTTTCCCTTCTCAACCCATGCCGTATCGCCCGTGACGCCATCCCCGACGGAACGCACTTCCCCTCCCCCATCCACTCATCTTAACCGAACTTCTTGGAGCCTCCCTTGTGTGTCGTCTTCTTGCCGGCCTTCTTGCCCTGGCCGATAAGCTCGAGATGTCCGACGCGCTCGCCCAGCAGCTGCTCCGTGCGGGCCGCCATGCCGCTGGTGAAGTTCTTCTTGTGCGCCTTGTCGAGGTTGGCCTGGGACTTCTTGGTCTTGCCGACCTTGGCCGCCTGGCGCTTCGAGTGCGTCGCCTTGGGCGCCGCAGGGCGCCCAAGCTTCTTGATCACGCCTTGTGCCATCGCGGGCAGGCGAGAAAGAAGTATGTGTGTAGTTTTCGTTCCGGAATGGGGGGGTTTGGGCGATGGAGGAGGGAAGATCGGAGATTGTGCGTGGGAAGAAACCAAGTTGGTTGCTTGGTTGATGGTGGAAAAAAATCAAGGTGGGGCAAAGAGTCTGGGAACCAAAACATCCCGCTTCACCGAATTTTCACCGACGGTGAGAGGGGAGCTAATGCTCGCGCCTCCACATTCACCGGCCTGGAACCAGGTTGGAAGCCAAAATGAGCCAGTGCTAATATTCCTAATAAGACCATATCTCAAGAAGCTTGCCGCAGCTTAACAGGACATATTATGAAGAGTTGTATATTCATTAGTTCGACTATTAGGAGCATGTAAAAATCCTGTCTGTCATAACGCTCATGTCGAATCCATATAGAATGCTATCCTGATATTAAACTCCAGCGCCAGTTACATGACGGCAAACATGGCGGCTTCGTTTTATTCTTCTTTCCACTAACCCAAAATCCCCTTCTATTACCTCTTTACCATCCATCGCCCCATCCATCATCGTCATCCGCCGCTTTGGGCTTCATATCGATCTTCTTCGCGACAACGGGCTTGGCGGCAGGTCTTGCTAGTGGCTTCTTTGCTGCGGCGGATTTCGATAAGCCCTTTGGTAGTGGCTTGCTCATCCCGGACTTCTTCTGTGACTGGGCCGTCAACCATCCAGCAAAGTCTGGCTCATCGCCGTCGTCAAATGGAGTTGTCGACGCGGTTGCAGACTGTTTTGGTGGCTCCTTGGCTGGGGCACCAAAGCCATCGTCGTCTCCCATGTCGCCCCAGGAATCCACGCCGTCATCGCCATCATCTGCCGGCCAGAACGATTCGGCGACTATGCTTGACGATGACTTGCGCGAGATGTTTGGCGGTGGTGATTTTACCGCCTGCCGATGAAGATTCGAGGCAGAGGACATGGCCGGCTTCTTCGACTCCAGACCTGGGGACGGTGTTGGCTTAGGAGAAATGGCTCTGGTAGCAGGTTCGGTCTGCATTTCGCCTGCCGCAGCCGACAGTTTGTTGGTAAAAGAGGAAATAGCCCATCCTGTCCATCCAGCGTTCTCAGTATGCTGTGGCGTACCCATCCGAGGTGCAGCCACATCGGCTACCTGTGGCGGAGGCAGAACGCTGTCTGGCATAGTAGAAGCAGCCTTCCGAATCTTCTGGAGATAGATATCCATTGTCCGGTTCGCAGCGTCGCGTATGAGCTTCTCCTTGTCAATCAACAACGGAGAAAGAACAGGAATAATTCTGCATGCACTGTCTTCGTCTGTGAAGTACTCGGCAGTAGCACCTAGCGACATCAAGGCAGCGTTTCTGGCATGAAGGAAAGGATCCCTCAAGGACCGAGTAAAGGCTGCAATGAGAACCTTTGACCGAGAAGATGTTCCTAGGTTCTTCGCTATCTTTCCAAGACAAATGGTAGTATTTGTTCGAATGCCCGGTTGTTCATCATTCGCAGTTCTCGCCAATTGTTTAAGCAAATCACCGTTAATGGTTCGGTCTGATAGCTTGGTAATGATAACGAGAACAGACTTCAAGGTCTGCTCCCGGACAATGGGCGCCGCATCTGTGAACCCGGTGATCTGTCCGTGTTAGCTGGGTCATGAACGATTAGACTTGGGTGGGTTCTTACCAACTGCGGGAAGATTTTGTCGTTTACGATCTTCTGGGAAAGTCGATCAATCATCAAAGGGAGGCTATCCAATAGACAAACTCTGACGGCCCGATCAGGGCTCCCAAACAGTCGCACAACGAATGGTGTGACCCTGGATTCAAAATCTTCGTTGGAGAGCTTGACGGCAATCTTCATTACTACGCCCACTGCTTTTGGGCCTCCACCACCAAACTCTGCTGACTTCATCAGCTCGGGCAAGACCTTCATTTTAAAAAACTCTTCCGGAAAGTCGTCGCTGAGTTGATCCAGGCCACTAGTAGAGACAGTCAGTAACACTACTTCTATAATTCCGTCAAATTGCTCACGTTAGGAACTCCTCTCGTTCCTCGGTCGTCTTGATGCCAAGGTTATCAATACCTTCCGTCAACTTGATGAGAGAGCTATCAAAGAAGGATCCGGCCCTGCTTCCTTGATCAAGGAAATTACCAACGCTGATACGAGCCTTGGGATTAGCGTTGCAGAGGCGCTTGTAGCTGGACTGCATCGATGGTGGGATATTCTTTGTCTGGCCAGCTTGGTCCGCTCCAGTGTAGTCGCCATTAAAAACCTCAAACACCAGAGTTCCAAGGTTGAACGCGTCCACAGCAGTTTGGGGGTTCTTCTTGATTGCATCCCATCCCCCTCGGGCCAGTTCTGGTGGGGCATATCGACCAGAATCCGGTACCACGCTGCCGTATGTCTGTTGCGCTTGTCAGCTTATAGACCCAATCACGGAACCCGGATATACAGACGTAGATGATTGACTCGTCGTCTTTGACGCTGCTCAAGACATCGAATCCTCCCAGCTTCCACTCTCCACTCTCCGAGGTGTAAATTGATCCGACCTTGAGGCTACCGTGTATGGAGGAGGCCTCATCGTTGATGAACTTGATAGTGCGCTGCGTTTTGGTCAATCTAATGTGGATTCCAGTCTAGACTTGAGCAACATACTGCGATGCTATGAAGCCCCCATTTTATCGTTTCCGGGGTGAGACTCTTTCGTTTCACATGCCACCTCAAGGGCACAACTCGCTCGGTCGCAATGTAGATGTAGGTCTCCGTCTGCACGGCGCATGGTTAGCGCAATGACCTCAGCATTCTCGTAGAGGTCGTATTGTACCTCAACAGCGTCGAGGACTTTGATCACGCCTGGGTGTCGAAGTGTCCGCAGCTTCTTAAGGGCGTTCTTGGCAAGGGGGAGTCGGGATCGGTTCGCGGTGATGTCGAAGGAGAAAATGCTGCAGTTGGAGCCGTCTTCCTGTGGCAAGGTCGTTAGCAAGTACTAAACCGCAGCTATTACAGAGTAACGAAATATACCCTCTTGGTGCCATTGTACAAGGTCCAGATGGACTCGTCAATGTCGACAATGTCGCCAAAGCTGTACGGGAAGGGAGGTCCCTTGGCGATGGCCGAGGCCACGGCAGACTTGAGGAAGTCCATGGCAGTGGCAAATGCAGGAGTCGCCTCTCGGAGAGAAAAAAAAAAGATGGTGTGTGACAACGGAACAGCTGCCGGATCTGAGGCCGGAGAGAGACGAGATGTAATGCAGTCGCAACCGTAACCCAGCCAGCCTTATGTGGAATCGCAACGTGGTGTTCACCTCTCCGAAGCTCCCCCGCGCTAAGACGGATAGTTAGGCAGGCTGTCGCCTATCGCTGTCGCCTGTCGGTCCAGGTGTGTGTGGCGAAAGCGAACCGCGAGGGCGTAGTGGCGGGGCGCGCTCGGCTTCGCTGTTATTCCCGCGCCGGAAACGGAGCCCCAAGCGGCAGTGCAGCAGCGTTAATTAATAAGGCGCCGCAAGGTTGCATTTCTCGCCTCCCAGGCTATTCGTACGAGGACCTCCAGCAGCTCTGCAGCTTTCCTCAGCGCTCTTCTTTAGCACCTCGCCCAGCACTGTATGAGGTAAAGTGCCCGACGTCAGGCGCGCGGGCTAATAGCCAGCCAATGGAACCAGCCAGGCGGCGCGAGCAGGCGACATGAGGTGCGGTGCCGCCACCAGCCAACTAGCAACGACCAACAAAGGAGCGCATGCATCACTCACAGCCTTGCCATGCGTTTCTCTCTTTCATCCACATCGCTGTCTCTGAGGGGAGCGGGTGCCTGTGCATCCTCCCGACTCCATGAACCTCGCCTCTCACCAAACCCGAGCTGCGGTACATAAACCACGTTGCAAGCCAGCGGTCAACTTCGACTGTCCAAAAAAAAAAAAAACATTGACGCAAACGCGAACGCGGTCTACCTACAGTCACTACGACAACTGCTGTTTTCTGCACCGCTTTTCGCGCTCCTCCCAGTGCCTTTAATCGGTACGTAAACTTCTCTCCAGCTGGCTTCCCAGAAAAACCACTCTTGTCGAATGATGCCCATGGTAAAAGGTCTGACTGAACGGAACCCTCCGGTCACGTCATCTCCCGCTCTGGTTTCCCTCGGCTACTTTTCTCTATGACGAGAGAGGCTCGCCGTCTCGTCCCCACGCTCACGCATTCTCCTCTCACAAATACCACGTGTTTGCGGAGTGCTTGGGCTCGAGTAAATTGCCATCTACTCGTCGCAACATGGAGTCTCTTTCCTCGTTGCCTCCACGGATCTTGACCAAAGGCCGCGACGAACAGCAGGTCCATGTCTGCTATGGAGTCGGGTAGAGAAGGTGTAACCGCTGAGGTGCCTAGCTTGACGACCAAATTTAAAACTGAAAAGATCTGACGACACTCTTCATCATCAACGCGTACTTCATGACTTGATTCTTTCAGCCAGCTGACATTCCGGTATCTTATCTAGTTTGGCATTCACCGAGACATTGCATACACATTGCCTCACCAAGCTCCGTATGGGGCCATCAGTGGGCTAGATGCTGCAACGTTCACCCTCCACTCTTGGTGAATTAGTACACAACGCACAACGCGGAACGCCGTTTTACTATGCAGATTCGATAATACTGCCATTTTGGGCATCTCATCCCCCCATCCAAGGTGGACATGACTCGGAACGAAGGGCTTCCATACAACAGCGCACGCTGTGCCGAGCTTAACTGTAATTCCACAGCCTTGCTCACCTCGTCATTCTGCGACGCACATCATGTACCTAGATTTCAATCTGGTCCATTGATAAACGGGCTGCCCAGGCTTACCCATTTCGCGGGAAAGCCGTATGCTAAAAGAGGTCGCAACCCCTTCTCATTGCCGTCGGCACGTCGTTCTTCAGCGAAATCCCAAACATCTCCGGGCCCAAGCAGACTTCAAGAGAGGGCTAAGGCCCTGGAGTCGCACGTCGAAACAGACAAAGTGGAAGCCTACACCAAGCCGAAGTCGTTGGCAGACCCTGTTTCCAAGTCGGTGACAGACCTCGCTGCGCCCAAAAACAAGAGCATAAGCCCGTCCGACCATTCTCCTAAGATCAACGGTAACATCAACGGGAACCAGAAGCAAGAGTTGCCAGGTTCGGTCCATGTCACCAAGTGCGACAGCGGATTTGGAGGAAACGGGGATGTGCCATCTTCGACTCTTCCACTTCTGAAGGTGAATGGCTACGCGAAGGTCTCGAATTATGCAGACGTGAATCACAGTGAGGGAAAAGCCGAGAGCTCTTCCAGCTCTCCCGAAAAGGCCGACTCCACCTCCATTCTAACCTCCAATGAAACCCCGCCGTCTGAAAGTCCCAAACAAAACGGTTTAGAGAATACAAGAACGCAGGCACTAGCGCCCATGCAAGTCTCAACACCAACACGACAACTCTCAGTCAACGGTCAGGCCACCAGCACAACGGTATCTGCTAAAGCGCCTTCCACTATCAACTCCCCGCATAAGATGGCTTTTCAGCACACCACATCTTACAAGAACGTGTCTGGTTTCGGGATTGACTCAGCTCGCATTCCGCCTACACCCTTCTGCGAAAGCACATTTGGCATCACGGAGGACGATGACGATCAAAGTACTCCTGAGCCAACATCGGAGCCAGAGTCCTACGGCTCTCAAATTTCCGCTCAAGAATTAGATGATGAAGATCAGTCGATGGATTTGGATTCACCCGTTATGTCAGAGCGCCACTTTGGCAGTGATGGCCCCCAAAGCGTCAACGATCGTAACTCCCCACATGACGAATGTTCGCCTATGGTAAATCTGATCACCAGTTCTTCCAGAGTGAGAAATGAGGCAAGCAGGGCAAAGAGACTGGCTAGCTTCGACTCGGCTGCATTTGACGCTTTGATATACCGACAGTCTGATCTGCGACCACCTAGCGGTATTTCTATCCCAGTCTCTTCAACTAGAATGGCGACAGCTTCAAGCGAAGACGACCGACTTGCTTTGCACGTGAACCCAGCCATTCACAGAATGCACAACCGGTCAGAAGAATGGTATAAGAAAAAGTCGAAAGAAATCCAAAGTCGCGGCGGACGAAAAGCCTGGTTCGGAAAGACTATTGAGAGACAACGGTACTTGCGCTCAAGAGAGGCTGCAATCGAGAAGGAACGCGACAGGGCTCGGCGAGCTGGGACAATTCCTCCTCGTCGAGAACCACAACCTCGCGGACACAAGAGAGTGTTAGACTTTGGGGTGGTTCCTGAGAAAGATCTTCCTGATGATGTACGAAAGAACCCAGCATGGTTGAAGGCGTGTGCTTGGTTTCGCGAGGCGAAAAGCCTTCCTCAATAGCGACAATCAGAAGACGAAAGAAGAGCCATAACGGCGTTTTATGGAGAAGTGTCAAAATTACAGCATGTCGAGCCAAAGGGCTTCAGAATATGGGCAGAATCGTGCTAGGGAGAGACAACGCATGTCATCCAGGCACTCGGACGATTAGACACCCCCATGCATGACGTTTATTCGGCGTTACGGATTGTTGAAACATTGGTGCATGCATCGGAACGGAAAAGGAAACCGAGCCTTCGGACAGTAGTACATAGTTAATGGACGAGGCTTCGGCCAATTCTTGACGGAGAATAAGTGCCATCTTGCTGTCTTCCAGTTGAAGGATCGTCAGCAGAACCGTGGGTTGCTCACTCGAAAGACAATTTGCAATCGTGAAGGACTACGGAGCTCATACTTCAATACTAACACAGACAGGAAGAATTATTCGGGACCAGACGTGACTGAAAATCAAACGGAACAACTGGTATTGCTTTTTACGATCTATCGCTCGGACATTTTCCCGCCCAGACGCCACTATTTCTACAAACCATCCATCCAAAAACCTAGAGCACCCGAACCGAACCGACGGCCCGACAGATAAAGCGCCGCCTGCGACCTCGCGGTTCTTCTGCGCCGGCACACCGCTCTCTGCGGTCTATACGCCCTTGGACAGCAGGTTCAGGGCACTACCGGCGAGGATGAAGCCGGCCTGGTCCTTGGTGACGGCGTGCTTGGTGGGGATGAGGAACTCTTCGCCCGAAGCCTTGGTGACGCGCAGCTGCACGGCGCCCTGGCCGCCGTTCTTAAGCATGTCGAGAAGGCCGACAGTGGCGACCTCGTCGCCGGCGCCGATGCGGTCGTAGTCGGCCTCGTTTTCGAAGTTCAAGGGCACGACGCCCTGCTTCTTGAGGTTAGTCTCATGGATGCGGGCGAAGGACTTGGTGAGGACGACGCGGGCGCCGAGGTAGCGCGGCTGCAGGGCGGCGTGCTCGCGGGCGGAGCCCTCGCCGTAGTTGTGCTCGGCGACAACGAGCCACTCCTGGCCGCGGTTCTTCCACAGCTCGCCGAGCTCGGGTATGGTGTGCTTGGAGCCGTCGAGGTCGTAGGCAACGTTAACCTCGTCCGTCTCGGCGTTGATGGCCGTGTTGAGCGTGTTGGTGCTGATGTTGGGCAGGTGGCCCTTGTACTTGAGCCAGGGGCCGGCGGCGGAGATGGTGTCGGTAGTGCACTTGCCGGTGACCTTGACGAGGACGCGCAGGCCCGAGAGATCAGACTCGGGGAACGGAGGGAAGGGCTCTAGGAATGCCAGGCGTTCGGAGGTGGGGGAGATGGCGATCTGGGTGCTGGCGTCGGGTTCCTGGGATAGGACACCCAGCGACGGGATTCCGGACTCGAAGGGGGTCGGGGGGCCCTCGAGGCCGTGGGGAGGAGAGAACCTGAAATCCTTGCCCTCGGGGGTCTTGATGGTGTCGGTCATGGGGTTGAAGGTGGTCGAACCGGCAAAGGCCATGGCGGTGACGATCTCGGGCGAGGCGAGGAAGTTCATGGTGTCGGGGTTGCCATCGTTGCGGCCACGGAAGTTGCGGTTGTACGACGTCAGGATCGCGTTGCTGGTGCCCTTGGTGACGCCATCGTGTCGCTTCCACTGACCGATGCAAGGACCACAAGCGTTGGAGAGCACGATGCCTCCGGCGCCCTCGAAGGTCTGCAGGGTGCCGTCGCGCTCGAGAGTGGCGCGGATCTGCTCACTGCCGGGGGTGATGTAGAAGTCGGCGGCGGGCTTGAGGCCGGCCTTGGCAGCCTCCTTGAGCAGGCTCTCGACACGGGTCATGTCCTCATAAGAGCTGTTGGTGCAGCTGCCGATGAGGCCGGCAGAGAGGACCTCGGGCCATTGCTGGTCCTTGACGACGTCCTTGAACTTGGAAAGGGGGGTGGCCAGATCGGGGGTGAAGGGGCCGTTGATATGGGGCTCCAGCGTCGACAAGTCGATGGTGATGAGCTCGTCGTACTCGGCGCCCTCGTCGGCGTTGAAGCGCCATTGGGCATCGGGGTCGGAGCTGTTGTTGGCGAAGTGCTCAAGGGCCGCGATGTTGGCGTTGGCCTGAGATCGGCGGGTCGAGTCCAGGTACCTGGCCGAGGCACTGGTGTAGGGGAAGATGGACGTGGTTGCGCCGACCTCAGCTCCCTGCGTATTAGTTAGTATAACTGCACAGTTCGAGTTCTGAAAGGAGCAAACATTCCATATTACACATTGTGGCCATTCCGGTAGCGCTCAGAGTGTCGACTCCAGGGCCAAAGTACTCAATGATGGAGCCAGTGCCGCCGCGGACGGTGAGCTCGCCAGCCAGACGCAGAATAACATCCTTGGGCGACACCCAGTTGGTCAACTTGCCGACGAGGCGGACACCGAGGATCTTGGGGGCCTTGAGCTCCCAGGGCGCACCGACGAGGGCCTCGACGGCATCGGCACCGCCAACGCCGATAGTGACGGTGCAGAGGCCGCCGGCGTTGGGGCTGTGGGAGTCGGTTCCCAGCATCATCAGTCCGGGCAGAGCGTAGTTCTCCAGGACGGTCTGGTGAATGATACCGGCGCCGGGAGGCCAGAAGTCCATGCCGTACTTGCGGGCGGCCGATTCGAGGAAGTCGAAGACCTCCTTATTAGTCTGGATGCCCTGCTCCAGGTCGTCCTCGGCACCCTTGGAGCCGACAATCAAGTGGTCGCAGTGGATGCTGGCGGGGATGGCGGGTTTGGCGAGGTTGCACGACATGAACTGCAGGATGGCCATCTGGGCCGAGGCGTCCTGCATGTTAACGCGGTCGGGCTTGAGGCGCAGGTTGGCCTGGCCACGGATGGCGCGTCCATTGTCCGTGTTGGTGAGCAGCGACTCCTCGACGTTGTCGAGATGGCTGTAGAGGATCTTCTCCGCCAGCGTCAGGCGCTGCTTGCCGAGCACGCGGCGGACGTCGGTGTACTTGGTGTAGAGCTTCTCGTACGTCGGGGGCAGCGACTTGGCCGTGGAGAAGTCTCTCCGGGCAGCGAGGGCGGTAGCAGACCGGATGGCATTGGGGCCGGCGCGTCGCAGGAGTTGCTGGCGAGGGGAGGAAAACGAGGAGTCAGTACGTCGGATTCTCTAAGACTGATGATGCTCAATTACTCAAATGCTAGGGAGGAAAGGAAACTCACCGTCATGGCGCCGCCTGAGCGACTGGCCAGCTCAATCGAGGCCATGATCGGGTGGTGCTGCGTGCAACAGGTACGGTGTACCGGAGGATGGATGACTCTTGACTCTTCCGACCAGGAGTCGTCTTTTGGTGTTGGTGATTCTTCTTGGTGGGGGCGAGTTCGGGGGGACAAATTTTTGGCAATTGTAAATTGACGGGATTGGATTGGAGTTTGGCCGCCAGATCTGGGGATGTGGGGACCTCCACCGCCGAGCACCGGCCCAGTGGAGGTGGGGCATTTCCCCAGTGAGCTCGTAGCTTTACGAAGTAGTTGTGTAAGTACAGTCAGTATTGTCCTGGCTGTCATGGCATATAGTCAATAGAAGGTAAGTTAACTAGTACTTACTCTCTTCATATCCTGCAGTACCTCGTTCTTCATTCCATAACAGTTACCAGTACACACGTGCTTAGCTTACACCAACAATGACATAAATCAACTCACCCTGTCTCTATCTGCCTCCCTCCCTGCCCTGTATCAGAGATTGCAAAGTCCGCAAGCCATCGCTGAGTGTTTTATTATTATCGCAAGACGGCGTGTTCGTTCATTCGTTCGATCTCACTTTTCATCTCCCCTTGACAGCATTCTCGCCCTCTAGAACAGGGCAACTCCATCCGCATCCTCCAACCATAACGCCGCCAGGTCCTTGTTCAGCCCCAACCGCAGCTTTCGGAGCACATCCTCTCCCTTGGTCGTCGAGAACAATCCCTTTCTCCAGTCCCATCCTCTCTGCACGCTGGTTCCCGCTGTCATCTTGTGCATGTGGTTCACCAGCATCGAACTGCCGCTCATCACGTAGCTGCTCCCGCTCAGTGAGCTCGTCGACTTCTGCATCAAGTCCCACGGCGTCGACCCCTTGAGTGCCTGGCCTGATCCTAGCACTACCTCGAAGAAATCGGCGCATGCCGAGTACACGCGCTCGCCAACCGTCTCGATATCCTCGATAGCTTTGAGGAGAATGTCGATTTGTTCCAGCGTAATCACAGCCGGTGACTGGTTGATAAAGACCGTGGCTTCGCCCAGAAGAGCCAGCAAGAAGTCCTCGCTGACAACCGCATCTCGGGTATCGTCGTAGAGGCCACCACGAATATTGTCGTCGGCGCTAGAGATGACCGCCACCAAAGCAGACGCCGCTTGTTTCTTGAGCTTGAGCGCGTTGCTAGAAGAAACACCATCCAGTTGCTCCGAATCACGAATCTCGTAAAACTTGCGCAGCGTGGCATACCCACTTAGCATCCGGCCAAGAAGTTGCGCTGCCTCCAGGTCCTGCTGGGCTCGTTTCTCCAAAGTCTCGGTTCGCTTCCGCAGCAAGTTCTTCAAATCTTCATCGAGATCCTTCTCCAGGGGATACGCCGTAGATTGAACCAGCGAATATGACATGAGAAGGTTGAGCACTGCACGCACGCTGTCTGGTCGGTGAGAGAGAGCATAGTACCACAGCGCCTCACCGTATCGGTGCGACTCCTTGGACAAAATCTCGGCAAATGTCTGTGGAGAGAAGGTTAGCTTTTGGATCACTCGACATTGTGGATTGTCTCTTACCTCTGCCGTCTCTTCAGCATAGTTGATCATGCCAAGATCGTTAAGTATTGTCCAGATTTTGTCGACAGTATGGCTCGAGTGCTCATCCAGAGTGGCTAGAAGATCTCGCAGAAGCTCGCCCACGGTCTGTTCTGATTTCTCGGGAGAATCCATCCGGCCAAGCACCTGAATTGCCATTTCCCATCCATCACGCTCCGTAGACAATTGCTCGATGCCTGCCAGCTCTCTGGCGTAGAGGACCAGTGTCGTGTCCTTGATGCCTTCCAACTCATCCGGTCCTGGTTGGGTTACGCCCAACAAAGCAAGGTCATCCATGTCCAAGGTGTCCAGGGGTAGGGGGTTCGCTGAGTCGGTTGCAGGGAGCCAATCGCCCAAAGAGGCCACCTCAGCCACTGTGCAGGATACAGGTAGAGACCATGCCCTAAGGAATCCAAGGACAGCATTGACGTTGCCTTCAAAGGCAGAAGCTATTGCGACCTCGACAGGGTTCATTGCATTAGGATTCATGTCAGAGTCGATAACATGGTGGAAAGCGGTCGCCAGTCGTTCAAAGTAATCGTCCGAGCCCGCTGCGCGCGATGCTGACGCTCGAAAGGTCTGTGAGTGTGACATCTTGAGCGACTTGTGGCGCTGGTTGCCATCGTCCCACCAGCCAAAGAGCCCGATGGTTGCCTCACACCAGTCTTGAGCCACCTCCATAATCGCTTCGTGACTTCCAAGAATGATGCCGTAAATGGTTTGCAAGTTCTCGTAAATATCCCAGGGAATCTGGCTGGATGCTTTCCTCGCCATATTCAACATGGATTGTGGCTGGGGGTTGAATTCATCATCCAAGGAGTCTCTCATATTTTGTTCCTTGCCTTCAGCGAAGAGCGTCAGTCTATCCAGGGAACCACGTGCCTGGATACGAAATAGAGTCCAGTTACTGTTCCAGATGTCCCAATCCGACCTCTTGGCGGGGCATTGATCCAGAATATCGCAGGTGGCGGCGGCGAACCGTCTCACATTCTCAAGGGCTTTGCCAGTATAGGCAAACTCCCCACGAGGACCTCGGCGGACATTTTCCCAGCCAGCATTTTCTAGCAGGTGCGAAGCGCCCGCAACATCTCCGCGAAGCAATGCGCATCGAACCGTTTGCCAGTAAAGGCTACGGCATGCCGGGCTGGGCTTGTATCGGCTGATCTCTCGCACTTGGTCGGGGTATAGATTGTGGCTTGTTTGCATCCAGTCGAACAGGATCTCAGGTAAGGGAGGTGTCTTCTCGTCCTCGGTGTTGCTGTCGAAGCGAGTATGATGCATTCGAAGAATCAGGTGAGCAACGTAGGCGGCCTTTTCAAAGGGCTCGGCCTCGGGTCCAGGCCCAATGGTCGCAAAATCTTCACCCTCTGGCTGGGGCAGTTCGTCTACATGGTCATTCCACAGGCGTACCAGACGATATGTGATACTGGCCAGTGAATTATCCATCTTTTCCGCATTGTCCTCTGTGCCAACACCTTCCTCGTAAAGGCGGCAAACAAGTTCCTCCGTGGTCAAAATCAGGTTGGCTGGCTCGACGATTCGGGCGGGTTCGTGTTGATTGTATAGGTCCTTGGCAATTGCCGCGAATTGGAAGCCTTGTTTCCAGGATGACATGCCGAAGTGTGCGGCGGATCGTTTAAAGATATCTTCTGCCTCCTTCCGAACTCGATTAGTCGCGGCCGGGGTGTTGAGCATCATCAGGTCCGACTCGTCGCCGATCACCGGCTGTCCATAAGGCCGGTCGTCGTGGCGCATGTTGAGAAACATGTCGGGCTCTTCCGACGCTTCGCGTTCGTATATCTCGTCGTATTCCTCCCCAGACGCATCCTCGTCCATATCCTCGTCGATGAATCGCTCGATTTCGGCTTCGACCTCATCCTCTTCGGGGGGGCCATCGGGAGCAGCAGACCTTCGAAAGAGGCTAAGTCGGTGAGGAGGTAGGTCCATCTCTCCTTCGGCATCCTCATCATCCTCGTCTTCCTCTTCGTCCTCCTCATCTGCAGCGCTAAACTGGCGGCTCAGGCCAGACGGCTGTGGGGCTCTACCTCGGATAGAGCGACCGAGTGGGTTGTTCGACATGTTCTGCTGGTTGAAGAGGCTCTTGGGGTTGTTTCCTGAAGGCTTCGCGCCGAAGTTGAGGGGCTTTGTGTCGCTCATACCATGCATCATAGAGCTTCCCATGAACGAGGCAGTGGGCGCGCCGGCAGGAGTGAACGAAGCAGCGGAGGATGGAGGGGGCCCAGCTGGGGTTGTTGAGGGGTTGTCGCCAAGGAAGGAGAATCCCGACCGCGACGGGTTCCTATCCGGCGTCGATGGCGCCGGGCTGCTGGGCGGGCTGGAGTCGGGGACGACGAATCTGTGAGCCATGATGGCGTCTGAAGCTGCGAAAGCTTCCCTAGCGTCGAATGCTCCGAGTCAAAACGGCGGCGCGGCGACGTCAGGGTGTATCGCTCATCCAGAGGATTAAGTCGTTGGTGTCGCATGCAATAACCGTTGTCAGCGATGCGATGAATGATGGTTGTTTTGGTCTTGGGAATTAGCCAGAGCTGCCTGTCAACGCGTTTGGGATATTTTTTGGAGCTATCGCGACGGGCGACGCTAGTCCGTAGTTTATCCGACATTCACCGAGCTCCCCACCCACGTTGACCGAAGCTCACCTTAGAGGTTGATATTAGCGCCGCCAAGTCTCCAAAGTCCACACGGCAAAAGATAAGCAGGATGTAGACGACTAGCGTAGGCGACGGGCTTTTCTCGCTGAGATCTTCGGCATTCCTCTGGCATTCAGGTCTCATCTACGCTATTCTGACCCCATCTTTGTCTAGTAGCTTCCATCGGCGGTCTCCCTGGTCAAGGACAAACCTGCAACTCGCCAACGCCGCGGCTTAAAGCGGGCTTTGTTTTTCAGCATTGACGTTGGCTACCCGTCGCAATGCACCAACGCATACAGCCGCCGGAATACCTGACTCACGCCGCCTGGAGAAATTCCGATGCGGGCGGTACGGCTTCTGTCTAACGTTATGTCTACACTGCCGAGCTTTCCCAAAGCTATGGACCACACCTCGGATCGTGTCCCATCCTCGTCATGGTTTCCCCGCGTCTCTAGGGGAACGGGTTGCAACACTCGAGGCCTGTACCAATAGCACAGGCTTCCAACCCACTGAGCCAACTCCTGAAGTGCACAGCCATGCCGATCTAGTAAAAAGAGCGAGGCATTCCTCCAATGGGCTAAAGCCAAGCATCATCATCGGATGTCATTGCCTTTCTCAGCTGACGTGGTAGTGCGGATTTCAGAGTCCATTGCGGGGTAGGCGGTTCACGGAGTTGCTCGGGGATCGGAATCTGGCATCACGCATTTCAATCTCCCTACATAAACGATCCAACCTTGATTGAAATTGGCGTTCCTCGACCATCGAAGCCAACAACTGAGTTCTGCGTCAGTTTGTCCTCTCTACACACAGATTCCATCCCAGTTCTGTTCGACACAATGGCTTCTACCGTCGGCAAGGTGAGAGACGTTGCTTGCGTTGCATCTCCAATTTACCCCTCCATCAGCTTCGTGTCCTACCCCGCCCGGCACATAGCAATCTCGGGAGGCTTTTACTGACGCTGGATATGTCGGGTAGACCATTACTTGCAAGGCCGCCGTCGCCTGGGAGGCCGGCAAGGAGCTTAGCCTCGAGGACATCGAGGTTGGCCCTCCTCAGGCCCATGAGGTCCGCATCGAGATCTACTACACTGGTGTCTGCCACACCGGTACGTGCTCCCTTTGCAGCTTCAGTCACGTCTATGGTTACTGATATGCTGCGTTAGATGCCTACACTCTGTCGGGCAAGGATCCCGAGGGTGCTTTCCCCATCGTCCTGGGACACGAGGGTGCTGGTATCGTCGAGTCTGTTGGTGAGGGCGTCACCAACGTGAAGCCTGGCGACCACGTCGTCGCTCTCTAGTAAGAGCCCACGCTAACCCTGCAACATCCCGCTTGAGCTCCGTTAATGTTTCCTCCCCCAACAGTACCCCCGAGTGCAAGGAGTGCAAGTTCTGCAAGTCTGGCAAGACCAACCTCTGTGGCAAGATCCGAGCCACCCAAGGCCAGGGTTTGATGCCCGACGGCACTTCTCGCTTCAAGTGCAAGGGCAAGGATCTCCTCCACTTCATGGGAACCTCCACCTTCTCCCAGTACACCGTCGTCGCCGACATCTCGGTCGTTGCCATCGAGCACGATGCTCCCTTTGACCGAACCTGTCTCCTCGGCTGCGGTATCACCACCGGTTACGGTGCTGCCCGTTTCACCGCCAAGGTCGAGGAGGGCTCCAACATTGCCGTCTTCGGTGCTGGCTGTGTCGGTCTATCCGTCGTCCAGGGTGCCGTCATCAACAAGGCTGGCAAGATCATTGTCGTAGATGTCAACCCTTCCAAGGAGGAGTGGGCCAGGAAGTTTGGTGCCACTGACTTTGTCAACCCCACTGAGCTGAAGGGCCAAACGATTGTCGAGAAGCTCGTTGAGATGACCGACGGTGGTTGTGATTACACCTTCGACTGCACTGGCAACGTCAGTGTCATGCGCGCTGCCCTGGAGGCCTGCCACAAGGGCTGGGGTGAGAGCATCGTCATCGGTGTCGCTGCTGCTGGCCAGGAGATTTCTACCCGACGTAAGCATCCAATTCTCGTAAACTCTTGGATGTATTAAATACTAACTTCTCGATAGCATTCCAGCTCGTGACCGGCCGTGTCTGGAAGGGTTGCGCCTTTGGCGGTGTCAAGGGCCGCACTCAGTTGAACGACCTCGTCGCCGACTACAAGCGGGGAGCTCTCAAGGTCGACGAGTTCATCACTCACCGCAAGACTTTGGGTGAGATGAACGAGGCCTTCGAGACCATGAAGCAGGGAGACTGCATCCGTGCGGTTGTTGACATGCGGACTTTGTAAGTCAGCTTAAAAATTAAATAGTAAAATGAATGTCAAGTCCAATAATCTAAGGGATAGGGAATTGACTCTATCAAAACTGTAAACCGGGGCACCTGTTATATATGTGCGACGACTGCTAGCAACCTTGGTGGGCTGACCCAGACTAATGACGCGCCCCACCAAAGTGGTACCTACGATTTCCATGGATTATGTCAAAAAGGTGCATTAATTGTATGTTGCTGCCAGATGTTCTAGGCACTGGGTTCAAGGTATCAGGTCAATTTCAACCCAGCCTACCCTACATCAGAGGCGAAACCCGGGTGTTGTATAACCAAGAAATTTTGTATATAGTAGCATAAAAGCTCATATGAGAAACTGGGAATATGAATGATTGACTTACTGAACTTCCCACATGTGGTTTTTGACAACACCAGCTCTCTGATAGTTGCGTTGGTCCTAAGCATGAGATTCCACCTGGCTCTCGCTGGACGTTGCTTATTAGAAATGGCCATTGTCTGGGACGTGCATGGAATCCGGGGTACCCCCACTAGCGGCCGGGCTAGCCGTGGGGGGCTTTTGGGAGACGAGTTCGCCACGGGAGAAAGTCACGGACAGGACGCGTCTCAAGGGGCAAACCTCGACTCAACCGTGACGGTCATTCAGCAGCCCATAAGCCGAAAATGCGGACTTCAAGAGTCTCCAGAGACTCAGCAAAACTCTTTGACCGCGTATCAGAGCCTGTATCACCGCCGAGGCGATCGACGCGAGCGTCGCTGGCTCGGTTTGCCCTGGTGACCAAGGCAGAAGAGACCAGGGCAGAGGAGACCAAGGCCAATATTCGAGACATTGAAGATGTCATCAGCCCTCCGCCTCCAAAGCGACGGCGAGTCTTCGCGGTCAAACCGGAAGACACGTCGCGGTCAAGCGGCATCAAGTCCGAAGGCATAAAATCCGAATACATCAAGTCCGAAGCCATCGAAGACTCCCTCAGCTCCGTCTCCTCGCCGCCGTCCAAGGCTCCGCGTCGAGCCCGCAAACCCGCCCGAAAGGCTGTCGACCTATCGACCGGGGAGACTACGATCGAACCGCCGTCCGACTGGGAGGCCATGTACAACGTTGTGAGGAAGATGCGAGCGCCCGGGGGCGCTGCGTACGGTGCCGCCGTTGATACGATGGGGTGCGAACGGCTGGCCGATGCGAACGCTTCTCCCAAGGACCAACGGTACCATTCCCTGGTGGCGTTGATGCTGTCGAGCCAGACAAAAGACACGGTCACTGCGGTTGTCATGAGGAAGCTTCAGACGGAGCTGCCGGCGTACAAACTCGAGGCGCCAGTTGGACTCAATATCAACAATATGATTGCCGTGGACGCAGCCTTACTAAACCAGACCATATGGGCAGTGGGATTTCACAACAACAAGACACGGTAAGATTTCGTCAAGATTTGGACACCGGGTCAAGATGGCTGACGATGATGCACAGATACCTCAAGCAAACGGCCGTGATTCTTCGTGATAAGTGGAACGGCGATATCCCGGACACGATCGAAGGGCTCATATCGCTACCCGGCGTGGGGCCCAAGATGGCGTACCTGTGCATGTCGGTGGCGTGGAACCGCACCGAGGGCATCGGGGTCGACGTGCATGTGCACCGAATCACGAACCTCTGGGGCTGGAACAAGACCAAGAACCCAGAGGAGACACGGCTTGCACTGCAGTCCTGGCTGCCGCATGACCGATGGCGAGAGATCAACTCGCTGCTGGTCGGGCTCGGACAGGCCGTCTGCCTCCCCGTTGGGCGAAAGTGCGGTGAGTGCGAGCTAGGCTTCGAGGGACTGTGTAAGGCGGCGGACCGCAAAAAGGTCTCCGAGGGACGCAGAGTCAAGGCGGAGAAAGTTGAGGTTGAAGACGAGGAGGATGGCTCGGCGGTCAAACTGGAGGTTACACAGGACGTCGTGGTGAAGCACGAGGAGTGAGGATTGTTGACGGGTCAGTTCTCGAATGCCGGGGGACCAAATTATGGACGCCGGGGTTCAAATACGCCGGGGGTTCGTTCAATCGCTGGCGGCGCTGGGCGGCATCCCACACGGGGCTGCCGGCGGCACCAGCCCACCGTAAATCAGTGGCTGGGCGGCAGACCACGTAGCGAGCGCGAACAACAAAACAAACGTCGCTGTTCGGGCGGGCGCCTGAACATAGCGTCCTCGAAATGCACGAATACCTTATCCCATTGATGCCCTACTCAGCGCTGCGTCGTATTCCCTTCCCATTGCGATGCAGAGCGCAGCCGAAAGTGCGCTATTGTAGTCATGAGACGTGATAAGTTGCTGCTGTCGATTGAGCGGCGCTCACGAGATCATCGGCTTGATAGCGATACGATACGATATCGGAGATAAGCCGGGGGGGTTCAGCGACCTGGAGGGTCACTGGGACGGGGGATCCAGAAACACGTAATCAGGGTGAGATGCCTTGTCATGAATTCGTTTGTCGATGGACCCGACCGGAACGTCACCGTCGCTGTCACTCTCATAGACACTGCCACCATCGCCATCACAGTCACAATCACCATCCAAGCCGCCCCGCGTTCCCCACATGCCTGCTCGGATGCTCGTCTGTAGAAGAACGGTAGATTGATTTGTTAAAGTTGATTCTGAAATCCGGTTGATCGGATGATTGCCAAAGAATACCCAGTACGCCAACGCAAAAACACCCACTGCTGATAGAATACAACGGCGGAAAAACGCCTTGCAGCTCCCGTAGATCCCTTTCCCCTCCGTATCTCTCGTCATTACGTCGTGGTCGTCAACACCGGTCCCATCGGCAACCGCGGAGCGACGCCAAACTCGGGCGCCTTGGGATTCATTGGCCTCGTCATACGCCGCGGATCACCTGCGTGCGCTCCGACTCGAGCTGGGCGGCGTTGCGCTCGTGGGATTGCTTCTTGCACTGAAGGAGGAAAGCAGGGTCAGCGAACTGTGGAGCGAACCAACGGGGGTGTTTGGTGGAGTTCGGGGGGGTACTAACGTCCTCAAGACCGGTGCACTTATGGTCCTCTAGTAGGCGGTGCTTGCCGCAGAAGTGTCCCTGGCAAAAGGTGCAGTCTCCGACGATTCGCTGGGCAGGCTCGCGGCACTGGCTGGCGGTACAACGGATTCGCTTGGGAGCCATGTTGAGTTGGTGTATTTGTTGTTGGAGTTGTGCGAGGTTTGGTAGTTTGTGGTAGACGTAGGAGGAGAGATGGATGGTGCGATGAGGTTGAGACGGTGAGAGAGATATAGACGGTGAGAGGTATAGGTAGAAGAGTCTAAAGCGTCGACAACGGTGGAATGGCCGAAGGTTTGCTATTCGTTGATGCAAGTGACCGTGCTTAGAAACCAGTGTAAGTCAGAGGAGGATGGAGGAGGATCCGATGAGATTGAAATACGACTGAACTGAACGGAGAAAGCGTCAGCGGCAAGGCGAGGAAGGGCACCGTGAATGCTTTATAAGGACCCGAGCGGCGAGGAGGCTGATGAATGAATCATGCTGGGTGGAGCCGTGGATTGAGACCCGGTCGTTTCGCCTCCCAGACCCAGACCCAGAAAGGGCCCAGCGGTGCTAGGTCTAAGGCACACAAGGTGCGTCCAAGCCTCCAAGGGTAGGTAGGTACTCTGTAGGTACGAAGAGGTAGGTAGTCAAAGTAATTAGACCGTAGACGGGACCCTCACATAAACACGGGACCAAGCATGACCAGGCCCGGGCCAGACCAGGCAGGGTGGTCCCAGATTGACCCAATTTCAGTTGACCCAGTTCGTCAGCTTCCCTCTGGCATTTTGGGTTCCTTGCTTGATGAGCGTCTGTCTTTCAGGCAGGCTGCCAGTCTGAATCGAACCCTCTCCTTGTCGTCCTTGTCATTCTCCTTGGTCCCGCCCGCCCTCTCTCCCTCTCTCCGTCTCCGCCTGGCTGCCCGCCCTGGGGTTTCCTCCGCCGGCCAGAAGCCCGTGGAAACACTGGCGACCCAGGAGACCCCGGGGCGGGCCACTTTTACCCGCCGAGGCGCCTCAACTGGAATGGTGTGTCCGGACCCGGGGTGCTCCATGGAGGAGGAGGCGAAGGCGAAGGCCGCGAGGCTCCGAAAGCGGGTGGAGGCGACGCCGTCAATCCGCGAGGGCTTGCATTGCAGTGCAGTTCGACGGGGGATGAGATGAGACCCGGTTCTGATGTCGATCAGAGCCTTTCAGAGGGCGGCCTGCCCGAAGACGCCTCGTCAGTTGGCGCTGCACAGCTCTGCACAGCGAGGACACGAGGACGATGCGCGAGTGAGGTGAGACGAGCATCCATCACAGTCATGTATACAGTATGTAGTCCCTACCTAGCCAGAGTCTCGACTTGGAGAGGATTTTGTGTCATTGGGGTCTCGTCTCGGGTCGGTCTTGGGACCCTTTGGTCTAGGTCTATCCGTACGAAGCAGAGGCGTGCATGGGCTTTTCGGGGCCGGGCTCTTATCGCACTCAAAGGTGCAGACGCAGTCAATGGCCATGATGGCCTCTGGCTCTGGCTCTGGCGCGGCTGGCGCTCTGGACTCCTCGGCCGTCGTCCACGTAGTCGGTTCTCTGCCTGCTCGCCCGGCGCTGGAGGCTTGCCTAGGGCTAGTCTCGCTACTTTGCAAGCGGTTCCCGGGACTCCCATGTCGTGGTCGATTGACTGGGGCTCCCCATGCACTGGGATCGCCCCCAACAAGAACAAGCTGGTTCGTGCCATCGTGGCCGTGGCCGCCCTGCTGTGAGCCAGTGCTCGGCACCATGCAATGCATCTTCGGCAGCCAATCGACCCCTGGACGCCCTGGGGGAGCAAACCCGGCCTGGATGCGCCTGGATGCCGCTGGCTGGCCAAGCTGGCATGCCACCCTTCACAGTGCCCAGCGCCAACGCCGCGATTCAGGCGCCTACATGCAACGGGCGGCACCAGCAGAAACCACCCGAACCAGCCTTTTGGGTATTCTCCTCGTTGCTGGGTCTGACTCTCTCTCACGGAGGGATGCCGACAGAAAAGAAAAAAAAACACATGTACTCATCATGGCCGAGGTGGGGGTGGGCTCTTTCGTCGGCGAAGGAATGACGCGAGAACCATGAGTCCACACGTCAATGGCGGGACATTGCGGAAGCTCATGGGGTCGCTTCAGTGATAACACCACTATTTCGACATACCGGTTTAGGAAGCGTGCTTTCACCAGCCACCCGCCTGCTGCAATGATCACCATGAGCTGTTTCGCCAAGGCAGTTTGTGAGCGTTGAGCCGGTCGGATGCCGACTGTCTAGGAATTCAGGTAGAACCGTGCATGGCGCTTGGATGGCAAGTTATGATTGGAAACCAGTCTTGATTCTTAAATATGTCTCGACGCCTGGGATCCATCCAGGTCGTTGAACCCCTTCGGGTCTGATATTGCGTTGTTGTTGCAGCGGGTTTGGCCGTGGGCTATCGCTCGCACCTTGCCACCTGGAATCGCCTGGCATTGCTTCAACGACCTCCGGCTGACCACTCCGACATATCCGCATCCGAACCCCCGGCTGCTGGCCCGAAAAGGGCAATCAGTTGCTGCCTGTAACTTAAGACCCAAGTCTCGGTCCGTTGGGAACCAGGAACTTATTGCTAATTACATTGTATGCAGGGGAAAACTGGAAACGCTCTGGAGTTTCTATATTCAGCGGTGAGTCGCCTGTGCCTTGGATACTTGCCAAGGCCCCGGGCTGCGGTGGGATCGCTCAATCTACCCAGCGCCTTGCGGGCCTTCCTGGTCAAGCTGGTCACTGACTCAGACAAGCGATTCGCATGATGACACAGCAGATTCCACAGTCTATTTTAGTGTCCAATGTCCAATTAAGTAGCGGGGTGCATCTCCACTCATGCACAAAGGGATACCAGAATATCCCCGCATTTTCCCATCAAGGTGGCGCGGCGATGAAATAACGTCACGATTGTGTACTTAGTGAGAAGCATTGGCATTCAACTTCTTCAGGTTTTCTCGAAAATTCTTTTTATGTTTTGCATGTAGTAATTCAGATTATGCCTAGTAGTCACCTGCGGCGTGATTCTCAAGCCGAGATGCCTCCGACCTCTGGAGATGACACCGATGGAGCAAGGTGCTAATTCAATGCTCCATCACGAAGCAGATATAGTGATTCACATTTGTTAGACGAGACATGCCATACTAATTGGTCGTGATTCGTTCCCACAACTATAATTTACTTAATTAATAACCTTGGAGAATCTTTAACTGAAGATCCGTTAGCTTCCGGATCGTTTTCTAACTCTAATCGACGAGAAACACTTGTGTTAAAGCCAGCTATAATTGGCTCAATACACAGTCATTCGATCTCCCCTTCATCAAAACTTTTCATAAATTAAATTCCTATCATCTTTTGACCATCTTTAATATTGCTACATAACTCAATTGCGTCTGTGGCTCAGGATTGCATTGCCAAAACAGGAACGTGGGGTAATTACTGCTGATGACATCAATCCGTCGACCTATCCTCAAAGCCTTATCGGCGTACATACATATTGCCTGTCCAAAAAGCATTTGTAATCGCATCACCCTGGCCCACTGCATTGCATATTGAAGATACAGTGACATAGCCTCTTGATTTAATGCCTAACATCTCCATTCCTAACTAGGTTTCTTGTCACTCCGCTCTTCGGCCTTCATCGAAATCTCCGACCATGGCTACGACTTCGCCGCAACGCGGCATTCGGATCGCAATTGACCGAGGCGGTACCTTCACTGACTGCGTTGGAGAGAGCAATGGCGAGGAAATCATCATCAAGCTCCTCTCGGAGGATCCGGCCAATTATAAGGACGCCCCGCTGGAAGGGATTCGTCGCATCATGAGCCATTTTCTTGGTCGAGACATCCCTCGAGGCGAAGCCCTGGATACTTCGCAAATCGACTCAATCCGCATGGGAACTACGGTTGCCACCAATGCCCTTCTTGAGCGAAAGGGTGAGAAGATTGTCATGGTGGTGACCAAGGGGTTTAAGGATTGCTTGACTATTGGAAACCAGTCACGACCCAAGATCTTTGACCTTGCCATTCGAAAGCCGGATGTTCTCTATGAGAAGGTTGTCGAAGTTGATGAACGCGTTACCCTTGAGGACTACGCTGAGGACCCGACGAGAACGGTGACTGAAGCTCAGGCTCAAGTTGGAACGAAAGAAGCCGAAAAAAAAGATCTTGTCCGCGGCATGTCAGGCGAGACTGTGCGGATCCTGAAAAGAGTTCAAGAAGAAGACATTCGAAAACAGCTGAAGGAAGTTTATGATAGTGGGATCCGAAGCATTGCAGTCTGTCTTATGCATGGCTACACCTTCCCCGACCACGAGGCATTGATCGGAAAGGTCGCCAAGGAAATTGGCTTCAACCATATTTCACTGAGCCACCAGCTGATGCCTATGATCAAGCTTGTTTCACGAGCGACGTCAGTTTGTGCCGATGCATATCTCACACCAGCCATCCGCAAGTACATCGACGGCTTCCAAGCTGGATTCGAAGGCGGCCTGGGGACTCGAAGCGTCAAAGAAGAAAAAGGGGCAAGAGGTGCGAGGTGTGAGTTCATGCAGAGCGATGGTGGGCTAGTCGACGTGGACAAGTTCACAGGGTTGAAGGCGATCCTATCTGGCCCAGCGGGGGGAGTTGTTGGGTATGCCATTACATCTTACGATGAAGAGACCAAGACCCCGGTCATCGGGTTTGACATGGTAAGAATCAGCTGAACTCTTGTGACATCTTCTGATGTCGTCTGCTGACCTCATCTAGGGTGGTACCAGCACAGATGTCTCCAGATATGGCGATGGACGATATGAGCATGTTTTTGAAACAACCACAGCTGGCGTAACGATCCAGTCTCCTCAGCTTGATATTAATACCGTTGCGGCAGGTGGAGGCTCGCGTCTGTTCTTCAGGAACGGCCTCTTTGTTGTTGGACCGGAGTCCGCTGGCGCACACCCAGGGCCCGCATGCTATCGCAAGGGGGGACCAGCTACAGTTACTGATGCCAACCTGTTTCTTGGCCGTCTGCTCCCCGAATTCTTTCCTAAGATTTTCGGGGAAAATGAGGATGAAGGCCTGGATGTGGAGGCAAGCAAGAAAGTGCTGCAAGACCTCGCAGACCAGGTCAACCGAGAGACAGGCAAGAATTTAACAGCAGATGAAGTCGCTTATGGATTCCTTACGGTCGCCAATGAAACGATGACGAGGCCCATTCGGTCGATAACGGAAGCAAAGGGACATGATACATCGAAGCATCGGCTTGCAACCTTCGGAGGAGCAGGTGGCCAGCACGCTGTGGCCATTGCCGAGTCTCTGGGGATTAAGCAGATATTGGTTCACAGGTATTCTTCTGTTTTATCTGCCTACGGCATGGCCCTTGCGGACGTTGTCGACGAGCGACAAGAACCCGACTCCAATGTTTGGGAAGACCAGGGAAAGGTTGTGAGAGAGCTTCAAGCAAAGATGCAGAAGCTCAAGGACAAATCGCGAAGTTCTCTGAGGGAGCAGGGATTCCAAGACGACGAAATTCAATTCGAGGAATACCTTAATATGCGATATCGCGGTACTGAATCAGCCCTCATGATTGTTAAGCCAAGTCAGGAAGAGGCCAAGGAAAGCTTTGGAGGCAATGATTGGGAATTCGGAAAAGCCTTCGTCAAACAGCACCGTTACGAGTTCGGCTTTACTTTAGATGACCGGGACATCATCGTCGACGATGTCCGTATTCGTGGAATTGGGAAGAGCCTCCGCCAAAACGAAGAGACAGTGGATCAACAACTGAAGGTCATCAAGCGGCAGGCAGTGACCAAGAAAAATGAGCATGGTACTAAGCAGGTGTACTTCGAGGACGGAAGAAAGGAGACGCCCATTTACAAACTTGAGGATCTTAGCGTTGGAGACACCATCCGGGGGCCAACTATGCTGGCAGATGGGACACAGACAATTGTTGTCACGCCAAAGGCAACTGCACTCATCTTGAAGACACATGTAGTCATCGACCTTGACAAGGCTGGCGCGAAAGACGAGTCAGTACCCTGATTGTCGCTCAAACATCTCTAATGTGTTATAGGTCACATCACAGTCAGAACGACCGCGAAGTCGATCCGATTATGCTCAGCATCTTTGGACATCGCTTCATGGCCATTGCTGAACAAATGGGACGCGCCTTGCAAAAGACAAGTGTTAGCACCAACGTCAAGGAGCGGCTTGACTTCTCTTGTGCCATCTTTGATGCCACAGGTGGACTTGTAGCCAATGCTCCTCATCTTCCAGTTCATCTAGGCTCAATGTCAACTTGCGTTCGACGACAAGCTGAGATCTGGAAGGGAAAATTGGAGAAGGGGGACGTCATCATCTCCAACCACCCTTCCTATGGCGGCACACACCTGCCAGATGTGACATTGCTGATGCCGGCATTTGATGAAGAAGGAAAAAACATCCTGTTCTATGCCGCTTCAAGGGCACACCATGCGGATATTGGCGGCATCAGTGCAGGCAGCATGCCACCGCACTCCCGTGAGCTGTTCCAGGAGGGCGCATCTATCAGGAGCGAGAAGCTTGTCAGTCAAGGCAAGTTCAACGAAAAGAGAGTCGTCGAATTGTTCTACGACGAACCAGCGCAGTATCCGGAATGCAGCGGTACTCGAACTCTAGCCGACAACATCAACGATCTGAGAGCTCAAGTTTCGGCCAACCAGAAGGGAATCTCCCTTATCGAGACCCTGATTGAGGAATATGGCCAGGACACGGTTCAGTTCTACATGATCAGCATCCAGAAGAATGCCGAGCAGTGTGTTCGCCAGCTTCTCAAGGAAGTTTACAAACGATTTGAAGGCAAAGATTTGTCTGCGGTTGACTACATGGATGACGGATCTCCGATTCGCCTGAAGGTCAAGATTGATCCCGACAAGGGAGAAGCTGAGTTTGACTTTGAAGGAACTGGCCCCGAGGTCTATGGTAACATCAATGCACCGCAAGCCATTACCTTCAGTGCTATAATCTACTGTTTGCGTTGCCTGATTTCCGAGGACATACCTCTAAATCAGGGATGCCTGAGGCCGATCCACGTTAAGATTCCCCCCAAGTCAATCCTTTCTCCGTCCCCTGGTGCGGCAGTGGTTGGGGGCAACGTCCTCACCAGCCAGCGTATCACAGACGTCATCTTCAAGGCATTCCAAGCCTGTGCGGCTAGTCAAGGTTGTTGCAACAACCTAACCTTTGGGTTTGGCGGGAACCAGAGCGGCAAGCAAGCGGTAAAGGGGTTTGGCTACTATGAGACGATTGCGGGTGGGAGCGGCGCAGGTCCCGACTGGGAGGGCATCAGCGGCGTCCATGTGCACATGACAAACACTCGAATCACCGACTCGGAGATCTTTGAGAGACGTTACCCTGTTCTTCTCAGAGAGTTTTCCATCAGGCCTAACTCCGGAGGCCGAGGTCAGCACCGCGGCGGAGACGGAGTCATCCGTGACATTGAGTTCCGCATACCGCTTCAAGTGTCAATCCTCAGTGAAAGGCGCGTCTACCACCCGTACGGCCTTGCCGGAGGCGGGGATGGAGAGTGTGGTCTCAACCTGTGGGTGCGGAGAGTGGAAAAGACAAACTGGGAGGCGTCGCTGCGGCAGTTTCACAACAAGGACGAGGGCGGAGAGACGGAGTACGAGGAGCGTCACATCAACCTTGGGGCTAAGAACAGCGCCGCCATGAAGGCAGGCGACAGGATCATTGTGTGTACTCCTGGGGGTGGTGGATGGGGCGCCAAAGGGACCAAGAGCGTGGCGAAGCATCAAGTCGATCCCGCAGAAGGATGGCGAAAGGGAAGCGGTGCCGCAAGGGAAGAAGCGGCTCTCCAGGCTTGAACATGAGGGAATGATTGGGCCACGGGGTTGCCATGTGAGGTGTGAGGGTTCTGGCGAACAGAGGCAAGCTCTGCGAGACAGAAATTCACTCAACAATAGCAACCAATGTGACAGCGGCCTTTCTGCGAACTGGACTTAGCGGGCGAGCTTAAGAGAGAAGAGACGTGCCCAACGGATGTGTACCGACTACGGGGATACGTCTGACGTGCAGCGTGAGATCAGGCAGGCACTCCGAGAGGGATAAAACCACTCACGACCCGTAACTGGATGAGGCATTCTGTTGATCATCGCAGAGCCTCACCACCACCCAAGCTCGTATGCGTATTGGCCCGGGGGTCAGTTGCCCAGCCGGATAACAGGGCCAGTGTTGGAAGTTTGGCCGAGAGCGCGGGATGGCTGAGTCATAGGTTGACTCTTCTAATCTTCATGAGATTCACAATGCCTAAGAGCTACTCGGATTTCAAGAGATGGGATCCAAAGTCGACGGATGCTGTGACGAATGGGAAGTATTGTCCGGGGTCCCGGCATGGGTTGCGGGAGAGGTGCTGTGGTGTGTGGGAGAAACAACCTGGTATTATCCTGAAACTACGGCGCACCTGAGACTGCTATACTTGGATCTAATTCGAAATCGAGTCTTCACGTGGGAGGAAGCTGTGAGAACGATGCTTCGCGTGGCACGACTTTCAGGATGGATGGGAGACAATTTCATCTACCGAGGTGTGCTCCACTCACGCGGAACTGTATTATGAATCCCGGGAAGGTGCAAAATCGTTTCTAGCATCAGCAACCAATGAGCGTCTGAATTCGGCCTTTGAGTCATTCGCAAGCCTTATTGGATATGCCTTGACCGCGTGCTACAGTAATATGCCGTACCTATTTCCGATGCCCAATCCCGTGTTGACATTGCACATTCTCGAAGAGTTTCAAGCGGTCGATGGCATCATCTGAAACCTCAATTGAAGATGCGTGACAGCTGGAGGAATGTTCTCGGTGTAAATGTTGATGAAAATGGAAGGAGGCTTGAAAAGTGCATGATTAGTTACAAAGGCGAATTGTAATGTGCCGACTAGCAAGCCGAGCTGGGGAGTATTCCAAGTTTTGAGAAAACAGTGACCCCGACGGACCAATCATCTTTCTCAATAGGTGATCCCATTTCTTCTTACTGCGCGATGATCTGGTTTCGCTGCTTCTGTGAGTTGGAGGCCTTCGCTCGAGCTGCCTGGAACCAAAGGAGGCAAATTCACATGTGGTTAATAATGAAACCGCCACTCTTATACTATCGTTGCCCGAGGCGAATTGTTGCGACGGCGATTTCCGACACAATCAAATCAAAAAAAGGGTCCTGGGATGTTATCTGTTGGGGTGGTAGATGTAGAATTAGATTGGACGGGAGATGATGGGAGTCAGGATCAGCTGCTCGATATTCTGGTTTGAAAGCTGGTCGTTCTGTTGAGCTTTGGAATAGCTAAACTGGGATGTTGCTCATGGTAAATAATTAAGTTACTCCGACCAACTCTAGCCCGAATAGGCACTTCCGAAGAATACCAGTTGAGATGCCTTGGAGCCTATTCGATGGGCTAAACTTAAAGCCCACCGTTCAATTTCACAGCCTCACACCCATCCCACCGTCAACGTCCCTTGTGAGCAATGCGCTGGTTCCAACGAACTCAACTCTGGCCCACAAAAGACGACGGAGCAATTTGTCGGCATTAGCTGATGGACGGGGGGATTTCACCCAAGGCAACAAGGCGGCGACGGAATAGTCATCTCGACGACGCCTCGGCGACCTGCGGCGGACAATCTCCAAGAAAATCGGCTTTTAAACAATGGAACCCTGACGGATACGGAGCATTACAGCAGCCCGATAGCAGGGATTCGCCACTGCGGCCCTGTTCCAGCCCTACGAGAATCGACAGGGATGGCTGCATTAGCTCGCCCAGTGATAGACCGGGGCCGAGACATCTGCCCCTCGGCCCCCTCCCCAACCTCCCTTGCGACTCCAACCTCGATGTCTTCGTTGCTCGGTGGGCCAGAGACCTGTCCCAGCTTGTCCCAGCCTGACGCAGATCTCCAGGCTCCAGGGTCACTGCCTGGCTTGGTGCCGGTGTAGCCTGGGCATCTGCATGTTGTGTGCATGCCGTCGACGTCAATGGCAGCGCTCGCCGTCAATCAGAGATGGGGGACTGAAACCACCTTGCTCTGGCCGCAGACACGATCCAATCTCTGCTCAGAGATCCCGCTTTCTCAGGTTCATGACGCGGTCACGCCTTCGGCAGAGTGCAGACCGGGCTGGGAGCTGCCCGTTCTCTTCTCAGACACCGAGCACCGGGCTTGCGGGCTGCCACTTTCCGCGTGCCTCCGTCTGGATCGTGATCTACCGCCGGCGTGACCAGGAACTACATGCTATATTGTCACCGTCGTTCTTCGACTTGTTGTTGTAAACTTTGTGCCATGGGTGCCTTAGAGGGGGCTGGTTCACGTCCGTGACCTCCTGGCCGGGAAGTTTAGGAACTCCAACTCTGGCAGTCGAGTGTCTTGCACGGAGCAGCCGAGTCTTCTTAACGGTGATAAGCACGGCCGAGTACTGACCTGGAGTCGGTTGCATGCCTTGACCCGCACCTCGACCGCCACTGGAAGACTCGATTGATAGTCTCGACCTTTGAATGGCTGAACTGGGGACACCCCTGGTGGCGCCTGAGTCGTCAAGGCCTCCTTATGGTACTTACATCACTTACGGCTTAAGACACGCGGGAGTGTAGACTTGTGTTGGGCTCAGGTAAACATGTGATATCAGTCGAGTTACTTTGCCTGAGCACCCAGTCTCAATGGTCCCTACCCTCCGACTTCCTGTGGTAATCAGTGTCTGGAACGTTTGGAAGTTTGTTCATGGCCACCGTTTTGTTATGATTTACAACGTTACTTACAGTTTTGTGGCGGTTTCAATCATATGACTCTTCTCCTTGACAAGAACACCAAGGACAAACTTGGGAACTTTCGCCTGGTACACCCACTTCGCGTGGAGACAAATCCGCAATTGGTTCAGACAAACCTAAATCCGCGGGAGTGCCCCCACCGATATTGCTTCTTTCAACGTTGTGGGAAGTTGGGGGCCGTATGGACTCGTTCACTTCGAGGGCGATACCTAAGGTATGAGTAACACTCTTGGCCAAGACAAGGATGGCTACTGGCCTGCCATAGCAGGTTTCTGCCTGTGGCAGACTCTTGTTGCTCCTGTCTCTCTCGCCCTTGAGTCATATGCGGTTGGAAGGAGGGGGCGTGTGAGCTCCCGGCTTCCTTCATTCCAAGACCATGGGCTCGCGAGTCGATTCGCTGGCCCAGGTTTGCGGCTCTTTGCTCGTTACATCTGTGTGGTGCAACGTTAGTGTAGCTGGAATCCGGCGTGGTTGCTATTTAGACGATGGGTTCCGCGGCCTGACGAGGCATCACTCACCCACTCACTCTTCCTCCTCCCCTTTTCTCACCCTTTTCTCTGTCCCGGAGTTTCGAAATGCGTATTGCGGTTGCTGGTGGCGGTGGTCTTGGCTTCATTATTGCCAAGGCATTGTCCGAAGCCCCAAGTGCCCACAACGTTGTTGTTCTATCAAGATACGTGAGTAATATACTCACAATTATCTATAGACGAGGATATCACTAACCTGGAGTAGAGCCGTCCGGAATATGCTTCCCTCGATATCCAAGTCCTCCAAGTCAAATATGACGACCTTGACAGCCTGACCTATGCGCTCCAAGGGGTGAACCTGGCCATATCCGTTGTGAAGGGGAGCGAGCAACTGAACCTCATCAACGCGGCAGCAACCAACGGAGTCCAGCTTTTCGTCCCCTCCGAATTCGAGGGAAGTCTCGAGAAACGATCGTCACGTAACGACCCCCTAGACCCTGAATCATACTCGTCACAAGCAAGATCCCTGATGCGAAGCTTATCCCTTCGTTATACCATCTTCTCCTGTGGCATCTTCATGGAGAGGTTCCACCCGTTCGGTCTCGGGGGCAATCTCAACATCGGGTACAGCTCTGATGTGTCCGAAGCAGGGTCCTATCTCCTCAATCTCAACACCGCAACGGCCGAGATCGTCGAGAAGGACTCTAGAGGACACACCGTTCGCATCTGCATGACTTCGGTCCATGACCTTGCTCAGTTCATGGCCGCGGCTCTCGATCTCGGCCCCGCGAACTGGCCTCGCGAGTTCACGATGCGTGGTGATCGGATGTCCATTCGTGACATCGTGGGCACATCGAGTAGATATCTAAAAAGTAAGTAAACTTGAAATTGGACCGCACGCAACTGAGACTGACTCTGATCTAGCTCCCTTCCAGATCCAGAACAGACAAGCTGGAGACCTGCAGCCGTGGATTGACTACTACGCCCAGGCGGGAGACTCCGCCACAGCCGCAAAGTACCAGCGACTCCTCGTTACTGTCAACGGACGATATGATTTCGGGACTGCGAGTTTGAACGAAGCCATCCACGCTAGTTCCTATGTTGAAGACGTTCGTCCCATGACGTTCCGCCAATGGCTGGCGAGTGTCTATCAATCTCCAGCTTGACCCTCTGACAATGGACGCAGGCTTATGCAATGGGCCGTGGGTTAGATTGGGCGGCAGTTGTGTTTCTGTTTTGTAGCCCTTCAGGGAGGGACAATCGCGATCATTTCTACCCTCTCTTTGGCTTGGGACTCGGTGTTGAAACAATGGGGTTGAGCTCGCGCTCGGATTCTGCCAGCTGGCGATTAACTCGGTTCGATTGTCTGCTGAAGCCTTTTTCCTCATTCTAGAGTGACGTGATGTGGTTTGAAGCTGGGCACGTAGGTGCAGTTAGGATTGGCCCCCACGACAGCAAACTCGGGGGCCACAGCGTCGGGGTTGCCTGGGCGCTCAACGGCCGCATTAAGGGCAATATGTGATTCGATGCCCATTAACTAGCTCGGCTTGAACCAGTTACGGCTAAGAACTATCCAAAGTCCCTTTGAGGGTTTCTTTCAGAGTCTCAGCCGTTGCACTATCTCAACAAGCTGTCGGTCAAGACTTTGATGGAATGCAAGAGAATGGGTAGAAGTCACTTTGATGACAACCGCTGTTTTTTTTTTAGATGCAGCCAGTAGGTACTACACGGGCTGTATGGTCTCACGTGAGGCAGTTCTGGTTGCATGCCAGCCGAAGAAGACCTGTTCTAAAGCGTCGTTGTCTAAATTGGTATTCTGCTGAGGTAGTGTTGAACACCATAACCCCAAGCCACTTGCTCAACCAAGTGTCTAATTGCTGCTTGCAGGCGTTGAGCACTGCTAAAATAGCACCATCACGGGCCTGTCCGCTTTCTCCGAGTTCCCTTCTTCGGATCTAAGAAATCTCTAAGCACTCTGTTCGCCTTTCGTCTCTGTATCTTCCTGGTCGAATTCCTCTCCAAACTCCGTCACGATCCACAAACAAAACTGCTCCCACTCCACCTGCCATTCCTGTATCCTCTTGGCCTTCAATCCCGACCCCAAACTGGCTTCCTTGATTCCCTTCACCCACTCTTCCTGGTCCTGGTCCTCGAAAGCGGCCCATCTGACGCTGTTCTCGGCCAGACTGCCTAAACCTGCCAGACCCAGGTTTTGCCAGCCCTGGAGCGCTTGCCAGAAGTCATGCGACATGCCGGCTGTGTCTTGACCCAGCATGGCCGGGTCATCATTGCAGAGACTGCATGGAACCCCTCGTGCCAATAAAGCGGGAAGAGGATGGGCCATAACGGAGCCACAGAGGCGGAGCACTTCGTTGGAAATAGGACATGATTCGATAAGGATACGCTTCTCCTTGACCATGTCAATCAGGAGAGGGTGCTTGAAGAGACTGAACCCGTGACCGATGCGTCGTGTTCCCAGCAGGATGGCGTCGAAGAGGTTAGAATCAGTATCCGTGCCATCACCGAGAGTCTCTCCAGCGTGGAAAAAGAAGGGAAGGTTCACGCCCTCCTGAGCACATTGCTTGCGGAACCAGAACAACTCTGGCAGTAGATCGGCCAACGGCCGACCCAGGTCTTCAGGGCCAACGAGATCAAAGCCAGCAATGAGATGAGGGAAAGCCATCTTGGTGGCAATGCAATGGTCCATGCTTTCCACGATTAGGCGAGTGGGCCAGCTACGAAGCGTAGTCCAGATAGTTGTTAGTCCCCAGAAACCTTGACCTTCAGGTGACTTCTTGAAGAGGGCAATCTCCTCTTCAAGGACCTTGAACATGTGAATGTAGTCAACTTCGGGATCTTCTCGGTGGTCACGGCAATAGTTTAGAGGCCAAGTAAACCTAAAATTCATCAGAACAGGTTAAGGATTGGAAGACAGCGGACCTACCGAAGCTCAGCCCAATTCACGCCGTCATCCTTTAGGGCTTTCATAAGGTGACGCAGGAAAGCCCGGTACATGGGCTCGTAGTGTATAATGGTGGCAACCACCATGAAGCACTTGGAAAACTTGACCCAGATTGCATCAATACCATGGTGCTGTTCATGAACATCGTCGGTCGAGAGAGTACACCTGCCCTTGAGCCACTTAAGAAACCCGGGTCTCCCACCATCTGTGAACTCATCTGCCACCTTTGTAAGCAGCAGGAAGCGCTCTGGCTCATAGCTATCATCCCAGATTGAGCCCTCGGTCAGTTCCTTGTGTCTGAAGCGGAAGCTCAAGATTGCGTCCTCCCTTGCTACCTCCGTAGTGAGGGGTCGGTCACTCGACATGTGCATCCCGGGTGTTCGCAATAGCTCATCCAAAAGAAAGTCAAAGTTGACCATGGCATCCATATGAGCATGCAGCAGGGAGCCCTTGGGCATGCGACGAACAATCTTCCAGAGGTTGGTGTTCTCCATCCGGTCCTTGGCAAGCATGAACATCATTCCTGGAAAGATGTTTTCGTTCGCTTCACGGGCAAGATCCTCCTCAACTTGGGGTGTCCAGACGGTGGTGTTCTCATGGTCCCGGATGCGCTCGACAATTGCACAGGCACGGTTAGCGATAGGCGATAGAGACGCTTTGAAGGACGTATCAGATCGAGCCGTCTTCTCTTGGGCGATCAGGTTGTCGCGGCCGGAAAGGTATTTCTGGAGAAAGGGATCTGAGAGCGAGGGAATCTCTTGGGCGACCTCGTCCCACTCCTCGTTGGACATTGTGTACTCCGCCATTGTGGATGCTCGTCCTTGGTCTTGGCAATCTCGCTGCGACTGAAGAGGAGGTATCCCGCAAGTACTTGAACGTAGTCGAAGTTCCACGAGGAAAAAGGATCACCTCAGAGGAAGGTTGTTGGAGTGAATCACTCGAATTTCGTCTCAGACCGCAAGAAGAGAAGCGGCTGTGAAGTGATTCACCAACCCAATAGGGCAGGTCGATGATGGCGAAAGAGCGGGGATTGGTAGATTGACAGGCCAGGCATCCGTGTCCAGAGATTATAACTGAGGCTCTGCTTGAGGCTCACTTGAGCTGGGAACGGTGCGGGAAACTGACTTCACCGTGCGAATGGAGATGGAAGTTAACGGAACCAGAGGTTATGACGTAAGTTATCAAACGGTTTGGGTCGTGACCCAAGTATCTAAGTTAATCTGTCCGGAATCAGCGGATATCCGGCTTGCCGGCTTGCAGGCTTGCAGGCTTGCAGGCTTGCGGGCCTGGACGGAGGAGTTAAAGTTGGTGTGGAGCGTGAGTGCGTGAGATGCACGTGACCCTGCACCTGCTTGACCTGCCCCTGTCGCACCAACGACTGTCGATCTTCCAGCGTCGGCCGCTGGTTCGCTGACCGCAACTCATCACAGTTTCCCCTCATCACCAACATCGTCACACGGCGTTAACCAATGTGCGATCTGGGACAATGTTTCTCACTGTTGGTGGCTGATGCGTGAAATGACCGCGTCCCCGCAGGTTCCCCTCTTACTTCGTGCTACTGCATCTGCTGCTGCGGTTGTGATAGATAACCGTTGTGTCTCTGCCTCTTCCCATGTCGTCTACAGCGCCGCAACTCCACAGGAATCCACTCTGCAGAGTGCGGAACGGATCCTTCTGTGGTTCTCTGTTGGTTCTTCGCACTTGGCAAGGCACGAACATGCAGCTTTGCGAGACATTAGACACCAACAGATGCAAAAACGAGCGCTGAGTAAAAGGCTCAACCTCAACCGGGACGAAGCACATGGGCCTTTTGGCCTTTTGCCCTTTTGCCCTTTTGCCCTTTTGCCCTTTTGCCCTTTTGCCCTTTTGCCCTTTTGCCCTTTTGCCTTTTTGTCCTCCGGTATTTGGCCGTCTCTAGCGGGCCTGTGGCCCCCAATCCCGCCCTCGATGCCCCTGATCACCTTCTAGTGCCAGTCAGCGATGCTGCCAATGGACGCATCCCGCCTCTCTCCGTTCTCGTCACCTGCACGGCCGTCACAGTTGTCACAATTGCTCCCATTCCCCAGCACAAGCGCGCTTAGAGCCCAGCCTTGCGGTGATCAATGCCTTCTCCTTCTCATTCTCCCAAACTTACATGGCTCCTATGCGACCCTGTGGCTGAGGGAGTTTGAGCCCTGTTGTTTCCATCCACCTTGTGACCTGATGCCCCATCTCGACCCAGCCAACGGCAATTCAACCCTCAAGGGAATGCGACCCGGGGAACACCACGGAGCAACGGCATTCGTCAATCGAGTCAGCCCAAGCTACCAATGTGATGTAGGAGACTTAAGACTACGACAGGAGGCTATAGCCAGGTGGGTAAGAAAGTAGAGACTCAGTCTGGGACTCAGCCCGGGGGACATACTTAAACCTCCTCTTGGTCTCTTCTTTCCATGACAATCTCAACCGCATCGTTGCCCACTTTGCTCCTGCCCTCTTTACTCTTTACTCTTTACCTTGACTTCACTAATAAGACTTCATCATCTCCCAAGTCCCACATCAACTCAAAAATCTACATTGTCCTGGACTCATATTCCTCTCCACTATCACCTCCGCCTCACCGCCTCACCTAAACTCCTCTCTCCACACCCTTAATCACATTCCTAAACCTCAAAATGCTTCCTCTTAAATCCATCTTCCTCTTTTGCTCCTTGGCTGCGGCTGCTGTCCTGCCTCGGGTCAACCAGGACGTGCCGGCCGGACACTGTTGCTTCACCCTCAGCGAAGCATCCACTGGTGCCATCGTGCAAGAGAACAAAGTCAATGGCTTCCAGTACCTCAACGGTGGCAAGCCCAATGGCTGGTACTGCATCAACCTGTCCAATTCACAAAACATCCTGCTGGACGACTTTAACAACGCGTGCTTCCTCGCCCCGGATGGCCTATTCCAGTGCCTTGACCCTACCATCGGTCCCAACTCTTGGACCTTGAAGAAGAGTGGCAGCACCACATTGCTTGCCCACGACGGAAGCACCACTTTCACCTCATGTCCCAACAAAAACCCTGGCCAGTTGCTATACGGAATCAAGTCTGGTGCTTCCTCCCAGTGCAAAAAGATTACTCTGAAGGCCAAGGGTTTCAAGGGAACTTGCAAGAGCTTTTCCGCTCGTTCTTTGGAGGAATAGAGACCTCCTGTTGTTTCGGCGCTCTGTAAGCCCGGGTGGTTTCTGCTCAATCCCAGCGACGTTGACGTCGTGGGCGATTGGCAATGTGATGCACGATCTCTTCGTCAGGATCGCCTCGTGGTTATCTCGGGGAACACCAGCGCCACTTTTTACTTTCAACTTCCGTCTGAATTTCCTCTTTCTCAACGACAGCTAGTCGGTTTTGAGGAAGCCAAACCAAACCGGGTCAGCAGGTGTGGTCTTTTTTTCCATCTCCCTTTCTGCAGCGACCTTCCCTACGGCTATCCTTGCTACGAGTGGACGGGCATGGTGCAACAAGCCCTTTCGGATTCAAGCATGGTCTGGGAGATTCTCAGTGACACCCAGGAACACAGCACCTGGGTTGGTGTTTCCATAATCAAGGCCGTTCCAGGTGAACGTGTTTTGATTGGAACATTTGACTGCTCCCGACCCATGTTGCAAGAGTTCACCGGCAAGATTACGTTCCGTGCAACCGGACTAAACAGCTGGGGCCTCAAATATGCTCAGGCGGGCATTGGGAACAGCTGGCATGACGGTGTTGGAGCCTTTATTCACCCCTGCATGCAATGAGCCAGCGGTAGTTTAGCTGCAGGAGTTCTTCTGGGGTGTTTCTTGTATACATTTATTCCGTCACACACAATTCGTGGGCAAATCGTAAATTAAGTTATTGTTTACTATGACGTCGTTTCATACCAAATCCGATATTTTAACTCAAAGCTTCAGAGTTAACTCACTCCGAGTGCTTCCATAAACAACTGCAATGTCCCGAGCCAGATCCTCGTTGACAGAGACCTTCGCTCGCCTTCCAACAACACCCTTGCTTTCCAAGAAACGAAGGAAGATATCCTGAGACACAGAATCTCCATCACTACCAGCATCGACATATAGAAGTACCGAGACCAACAAATCGCCTACAGCCCACAGGATATCTCTTGCCTCCGCTATCAGCTCCGCCGTTGTCTCCTGCACGATACGGTCCCTCAGTCCCTCCCATTCCTTTCTAGGGTTCCAACCGCCGGGCCTCGTCGTCCTTCCCTGAAACTCAAACGCATTCTGGATGAAGTCACCAAGCGCTTCTAGTGAGTCGCTCCCTCCCCTGGGATGCTTCAACGCCCGGATGAAATCTGTACTCAGCACGTCCGTCGTGCCCTCCCATATGGGCAGCACGCTACAGTCGCGATGTAATCGGGCAACGTTTAGGTACTCCTGCTCTTCGTTGAAGAGATATCCAATGCCTCCCAGAGATTCCATGCATGAAAACAGAAGTGCGACGGATGGCTTGCAAACGTAGGCTTTTGTCAGCTGGGTGAGAACCCGGAGAAGTGGTCCCGCGTGTGTTGCTTCTGGCGTCAAAGCTCTGAGGGCTTGTGATCTGTCGTCGTTGCTCAAGACCACAGGGTGTTCGGAGATCCCAAGCACAGAGGACGTGAAGATGGTGAGCAGCATCAGTCCCCGGTACTCAGACGTCATCTTGGCAAGTGTCCTCATGTGTAGCGAGTTCTCGGTCAACTTCATCCTGGTGCCCTTGCCAGCGCCAATCTCCCGCACTCGGGCGTACGCTCGCGCGATGCCCAGACCGCGACCGACGTAGCTCACAGCTGCCACGGTGGAGTGGATCCGCGTCAGGTTCAAGACGGTGCTGACTTCATGGATGCCGCGTCCCTCCCGGCCGATGAGCCACCCGCGCATGTCTTCGAGGACCAGCTCGGCGGTCGGAAGCGACTGCGTGCCCGACTTGTTCTTCAGCCGTTGGATGCGCACGCCGTTTAAGATCTCGCCGTCGGGCTTGGCGAGGCCGGTGGATGTGGTCGCCACGGGATCATGTTTACGCATTGGGGCTACAAACGTCGACAATCCGCCCTTTGAGGTGCGGGCGAGGAGGACGGTCATTTTGGAATCGGTCGCCGAGGAGAACCACTTGAACCCATTAATGCTCCAGGGCCCAAGAGGAATGTCCTCTTTCTTGGAAGCAAGCCGCATCTCTGCGCTTGGCTGCAACACGGCTGTCGTCTCAGTCAACGAAACGTCACTTCCACCAGAGCGCTCCGTCATCCACTGCCCACTGGTCCAGGCATGACTCGAGTCTCGCGAGATGAGATGCTGGAAGGCGTTTTCAAAGACCCTTTGCTCCTCGGCCGAGAGCTTCGAAGCAAGGGCTGGAGTGCTGAGATGCGTCTGTAGAAGACGGGCAGCGCCGTCCTGCATCGCCGAGGGGCATGTGACATTGGCGCAGGACGCGGTCCAAAGTTGGATACGAAGAAACTGATACGGTCGTGAGAATGCGCCGTAGGGCGTATCGTAGCCGGCAGCAACGAATCTGTGCAAGTGTCAGGCCATTCACAGTTAGTGTCACTAATAGATGCGACATACCCATGGGCAAGCCCGAAGTTCTGAAGCCCGCGCCAACCCTCGCCGGTGACGAGTTCGCCTTTCCATTGCCCGAACACATCACGGCCTGAACCTTTCAGATAGGGCTTGTTGTGCTCGGCATCAGTGACCCAAGCGAAAACCTGGTCGGAGAGGACTTCATTTCCCAGTTCAGCAACCTCCGGCCCGACTTTCCGGACTAGGTCTCCAGGGAGAAAAACTGCCCGATCATTCAGTTTCGCAAAACAAAATCTAGCTGCGGGTAAATGGGGATTCTCACGCTTGAAGCATCTCTGGAAGGTTGCATCATCGTAAACCTGGTTCTCCAGGACGGGCGGCTGCTGAAAGAAGCCTTTGTCCGCGCCTGAGGACTCCATCGTGGGATGGCGAGGCTTCCAACGGAGCAAAAGGTGCGAGCGAGATTGCCATTGTCCCCATGCAAAAGAGAGCAACTTCCGCGATGGTTTAAGTAGGACGCCCGAGTCTATCACGGGTCTGGGGTTTGTAGCTCCTTCGTCCGCCGTTTCGGCGTGGGGTCAGCTCAGCTCAACCGAGGCATGGCGCGCCCAGGTCAAGATGGGCGGAAGTAATTCCGTCGACGTGGGCACACTTCAGCCAGGTCACCGATAGTGGGACATCATGAGGTACTGGGGGCTCAACAAACATGGATTGGTGTCTAGGGGTGGCTTGAGGCCATGTAGGTTGCTGTGTTCTGATACTTTTACCCCGAAGTCGGTGTGCTTAGCGTAAATACCCCAGGTTTGACGGGGAAAGCGTCCGTCGTAGGTCCACCTAATCAAATATCCAAGTTGCAAGTCATTCTATGAACATGTATGGCACTTGACGCATTGTTGTTTTGAGGTTCAGGGTTTGGTGTTAGACTCAAAGGTTAGAGTTACTTCGTTGATTGCCTAGGTGTTGAAGAAACATCAGTCGCTCCTCAGACACGGATTAGGCACTCACCACTCAGACAACAACCCTGTAGTTTGATCGTTCAGATACTGGAACGAAGCAACTTGATTCACTCCTTGACATAAGTAGAAGAAAAATGTATTTTTCTACTCAGAAACCAACAAACATCAATGATTTTGACATCCCAGACCAGCTGAGCCCAATCCACCCACAAGACACTAGCACAGCCGGAAGAAGACGTATGCTGACACGAGCCACTCTGATGAAAGTGGAGATGCGACTCCAGACACGGCAGTCATTAGTGAAGACTATTACGACGTTCAGAGAGGGCGAATATTGAGGTACACGATTGTGTTTATTTCAGTTCTCGTGAGAGGTACATCAAACCGTCGAAAGCTGTTTCTAGCTCCTGGTGCTGGTGTCACTTACAAAAAAGTGTGGTCATGTGTAGGTCTATAGCGTGATCAGAGAGATGGGGAAAAGCAAGACATTCCCAGCAACCCCAAGTCAATACTACTCACTGTTCTATGGGGAACATCATCGATCGGGGTTTCACTTCTGATCGACACTGCAACACGGCCAAAAAAAAATTGCCCGAAGGTTTTTCGTTCGCCTTGTCCGAAAAAAAAAAAACCCTTGGCCTACGTGTAGTTTCTTGGCATAAGGCGTGGCATGATAGGCGTGCTGAAGTGACGCGCGTTGGGAACAGGTCTTGGAACGGTTGAAGCGGCACTCTCACAAAGTAGTTTGAACTTTGGCGGCCTCTTCTGCACACAAAACCCAGGTGAAGATGGATGGTTGGTTTATTGCTCGTCTTGGCCTCGCGACATCATTCGTGTTTCAGATGAGGCCGCATCTGCTTGGTTCGCTGGCCACACCCATCCTTCGCCCAGCGCGCCCTTGTCCGCATGACCTCATTTCTGCCCGCGAGTCGCAGTGACTTGGATGAGCCAACGGTGCAACGCGACGCCGCCAGGTCAACGTGTCAAAGATCCCGGGCCTCCAAGCCATCGGGCTGTGGGAAAAGAAGAGGGAAAACCGGCTTCCCAACAGTTCTTTTGCTGAGGCGTCACGAGTTCCTCCAAGAACTGGGCCACATGAGACAGGTCTGGTTTTTTTGGTATTGGGGCTGGGATAAATAATAGCTGGTGTTCCCCGTCCAAAGCTGGGGGTTTGAAGTATCGCAGTGCTGTCTCTCAAGTCAAATAGCATCACATCCTTTGAGAATAATAAGACTTTGCCATTAGTTCGCCCTCCCAGAGCCGGGTTTTCTAACAAAGTTCGCTACACTCCAACTTACAACGCCCCAGCCCTTCCACCATGGCTCTCGATCGCATCGTCAGCATGGCCCTCCGCGCCGCGGAGTTGGTCTTCGCCGCCATTGTCGCCGGTGTCACTGGCGAATACCTCCATAAATCCAACGCCAGTAGCTGGGACCTCGGCCGCTTCATCTACACCGAAGTGGTCGCCGCGCTCTCGATTCTGTTCGCCCTGATATGGTTGATTCCGTTTTCTGGTACCTTCATCCACTGGCCTATAGACATCTTCATCAGCATACTCTGGTGGGTTTCCTTTGGCCTGCTGGTCGACGTAAGTTATCTCCCTCCTATGTTACCTACTTTCGTTAATAAGTTACTCCTTGGCTAACGACTGGGCTTGTTAGTTGATCGGTACTGGTTGCGGCGGCATCTTCGACTGGAACAACGTCGCCCCGCGCGGAGACCAGTGCGGCAAGTTCAAGGCCGACATCGCCTTTGCCTTCCTGTCAGCCCTGCTGTGGCTTGTCTCTGCTCTTGTCGGATTCTTCTGGGTGCAGAAGCGCGAGCGCCGCGTCGCCAGGGCCGACGCCGCCTACTCCCGCCGCCACCGCTGGTACCGCAGCCGTGTCTAAGCGGAGTCTAGCTGGTCTAAGCCAGAAAGGCCAAACACAACTTGTGCCCTAACTTGGTTAACATACCATGCTACGATTGGATATCTCCATGCTGGGTGTGGAGGGTCTTTTGGCAACAAGGTTATGCGTGGCTGACTGGTATGGCATTTTCCTTGAGTTTTGCTTCGGTCACGTAAATAGGTTGGAAATTTGGAGCTTGGGTCACGAGTGCTTCGTTCTCGTTTCTTGGCAACGACGGGGAAACGGCTTTTCTGATGGTTCACGAAACACAACAGCATCTGCAGTAGATGACTTAATTTTCTACACTGTACCTAATTTAATTCTCTGAATGACACCACAATACAAAATATGGCTTGATATGTTTGTCACACAATTGATGCGCAGCTGACGTCACACTCAAGTCGGAACCCTCATGTTGGATCATCACGACTGGCCACCGGCAGTCATACCCAGTTTCTGAGATACCGATCGTTGTTCTCGATGGGACTTTTTCACATGTGCCCGCAAACCCGTATGCCAATGTCAGTCTCGTCTAGAAGGCCATTCAACGTTACCTGTCCAGAAGCCACTGGAAGCTACTAGAAGCTAGGCACGGAACACTACAGTACCGCTCTAAGCAGAGCACGAAGTAGGTCTGCAGCCGCCCATGTCATCGAGATCTCAACCCTCAACTAGAACCGTCCTCCCATTTGGGCCACTTGACGCAAATCTCACCCCGGCGCCAGGACCTTGGAAGAGGGGGAAGCTGCCGAATCCGCGTGGTCGAGGCAAAGAGTAGCCGTCATTGTGGCACACCCGTGACATGGTTTTTTCCCCGAGCTGCAGAGTTCTACAGCACGAAGTGAAGTGGCTTGACTAGGCTTCCAGAGAGGCAGCCTGTCCAATGGACGGATATTGCGTGCTCCCCATTCGCCAAGAGCGCCATCGTTTGGGGGAAACCCTGACGGGGAAGAATCTGCTCCTTCTTCCCCTCTTCCACAAGGTGCGACGCCACGACATCGATGATGCAACCTTGCGGAAGCGTTGCAGGACTTGCAGGGAAAATGGCAGCTTACGCCACCACAGCCACAGGGTCCCATATTTCCCCAACCCTGCCTGCCATGATCAGCAAGCACCTGCGTCACTAGGCTCCATTAAATCGCCGTTTTTAACCTCATCCGTCCTCCACTCACCCACGCCGATGCTCCACCAAGCCACACCCCATCAAGCTGTACTCCACTGTTCTCCTTGGCGAGAAATCGTATCAAGAACCTCTGCCCGCTCTGACGTGCATCAACAACGTCACTACCCGTTAATGATGACGCTGTGATATTTGCGGCCGGAGAATGCCAATTTCTGTAACCCCAATGTCGCCGTGTTGCCCATGGACAGGGTTTGCGGCAATGGCCATTGGACGAGAACCACAGATCTGTTCGATCATGTACGCCATGACGCGGGATGAAGTCAGTGGTTGACCAAGATCCGGGAACTGGCAGAGAGTTGACGAGTTTGCACCTCGTTTGATGCTAACCATAGTGGCAGAGGGGGGAAACCTGGATGTGAGTCTGTGAATGAGGCCCCTTTGTAGGACGGATGCAGAATCAGCTATATAAGATCAAAGCATCCCAATGATCAAGGCTTTCTTCTTCTCATCATCACAACAACACCATCACAACAATACCCCAAAGATACCCATCTCACACACACACACCCAAGATATCCAACACCTTACTACACTCAAAACACACTCAACTCTCTTCATCATGTCTTCCATCGTAAACAAGGTCAAGGAGGCCCTCCACTCCGACAAGTCCACCACGCACGAGCAGCCCGAGGGCACTCACGGCACCCACAACAACCGCGCTGCCAACGCCGCTGACCCTCGCATCGACTCTGACCGCGACCACCGCGCTGCTCACAACACCACCACCGGCGGCCTGGGAAACACGCACGCTACCCAAGGCACTACTCACACTGGTGGCCTCGGAAACACCCACACCACCCCTGGCAGCACTACTCACACCACCGGCACTCACGTCGGCGCCGGCAACAACTTCTCCTCTACCACCGGCACCCACACCGGCTCAGGAGCTTACGGTTCCACAGACGGCCCTGCCTCCAAGACTGATGGCCCTCATAACTCCAACCTCCTGAACAAGGCCGACCCCCGGGTCGACTCTGATCGTGACCACAGCAAGAACATGGGTGCCAACCCTCACGGCACCTCTGGCACTGGTGCTTACGATGTCAACCAGACCACCCGCACTGGTGGCGAGGGATTCGGCTCCAACACCACCCACACCGGTGGCCTTGGAAACACTGGTGGCCTCGGTAACACACACGCTACCCACGGCAACACCACTCACACCGGTGGTCTTGGAACCTCTGCCAACACCCACAGCACCCACACTGGCGGCATCGGCTCCGGTACTGGCGGCCTCGGCTCCAACACTGCTGGATACTCCTCCGGCGTCCCTGAGGGCACTGCCGGTCACCACAACAGCCGCGTAGCCAACGCTGCCGATCCCCGTATCGACTCCGATCTTGACGGCAGCAACCGCCACCAGGGTACCCACACCGGCGGTCTAGGTTCCAACACCACTCACGGCACCTCCGCTCACACCGGAGGCCTTGGCTCCAGCACCGGCGGTGTCGGCCACAACACCACCACCCACGCTACCCACGGCAACACTGCTCACACAGGTGGTCTCGGCAGCTCTACTGCCGCTGGCGGTGCCTACGGCTCTGGCCCTGCGCCCAACACCACCGGGCCCCACAAGTCAGACATGATGAACAAGGTTGATCCCCGAGTCGACAGCGACCTCGATGGCAGCAAGACCTACGGCGGCGACAAGACCTTCCAGCAGTCGTAAGTCGACGTCCTTCGACCTCAGCAAAAATTGTTCCTTAACACCCAATAGGAACCAGTCATCTGCCTATACCCACAAAGATCCTACCGACGCGGCGCAGGTTCCTCCCTCCGTTCTGCAGCAGCACATTGGCGCGCCTACTGTTGCCCATGATAAGCACGAGCATGACCACTCTCGAAGACACAGTGTCTCCCACCAGGAGCAACACCGCGGTCTATAAGGAATTGGGCATTATGAATCATGTATTTAGCATATGAGTATTTCTTTTGGGAGGTTTTCAATATTTCGGATACGAATAGATACCTACAATCACTGACCCATTACTTCTAATTGCCACAATGTGATACATGCAAACAAAATTTGACGGATAATAGTTAAACAACACTTCTGACCTTTGCATGATTATTTCGAAGACTTCTCCTAAATAAACAATCAAAAAAACTTCGGTTTCTTTCAAGGTTGAAAATGGCTCCACTAATTTGTAATGGTAGAAGTTTGTTTGAATCATACTTAGGATACCTTGGCAACGTGGTAGGAGGTTTGCTCGAAGCATTGCCGAAAGGTTGCAACGTACTTACTTAAATAGTGCTCTCTAAGTACAATAGCAAAAGATAGCCTAATAAAGGCAGACGACATAGGTCCACAGCAGTCAGCCCACAAGGTGACAAACAAGGGAGTCTGCCTTATCTTATCAACCGGTACCCCTCCAAACATATCTACCCTAGACCTTTCTACTTTGTCTCAGTGGCCTAGGCCATCCTCTATCATCCACAGCACCCGCAACCAACTCTCGACAGCCCAGGAAACACTTGACTTATACACTGTGCGCTCATTCCCTTCATGATGCACTGGACATAATGTCCTTCCCCATCACCCAAACCCTCTGGAACGCCCGCATCCCGTTGCACATCACCCACCCGTCCTCACCAACAACGCCCTTCATAACCAGCATCCCGCGCTTCAGCTACCTGGCCCTGCTGCTGCCTCGCCTCTCCACCTTCTTCGACTCGCCGTGCTCCAGCTTCCACTTCGAGGACGTCCAGCTGAGGAACCTGGCCGTCGGCTTGCTCGTCGATCTCTACCAGCCGCCGCTGCCATGGCGGTTGACGGTGAATGAGGGCGTCGGCTGGGACATCGCTGATACCTTTCTCAACTGCGTCAAGGAGGTGAGTTCGCCGTGTACCCGACGGCCTCGTTGTGGCCCTGTTCTTGGGTGCTCCTTGGCCTTGGGAAATCTAGGTATCTTGTTGTTGGGCGCTGCATAGACTTTTAGACTAGGATTATCCATCTCTGCAGTATGAAGCGACTCGGCCGCTGACATGTCTGCCTAGGCTGACTTCATCCGGAACGGCAACGCCAACCAAATCATGAAGATGTCCAAAGATCACACCACGCAGCTCTGGAACTCCGTCAGGGATAACGACCAAGCCGCCTTCAACCGCATCAACACTCGTCTGCTCAATGCGCCCACCACTCTCAAACACATCCCCGTGCGCATCTTCGTGCCGTCTACCTCGTCCGGGGCCGACTCGTCGCCGGCCCCCTCCGAGCCCGGGTCTTTCAAGGTCGTCCAGTCCTTAGTACCAGCCAACAGCTCCAGTCGGAAACCTAGACTGTTAGGTCAGGCGCTCAAGGACATGCTTCCCGGCCTGTTCCCGAGTAGCCGGGATCCGATCCTGGCCAAGGTTGTCATGCATGGTGCGGCCGTTCCGTTTGAGGCGCCGCTCGAAGAGTTGATGCGGGAGGCCTCGTACCCGGATGGCTGGCTGTGTCTTGTTGTCGTCGTGTTGTGATTCGATTTACTGAGCGTTGAGCTTATCAAAGTGTGGCATGGCATGAAATGGCGTTATGTGGGAGCAATTAGAAGGATAGGATGCCTTGGCTTCACGCCTGGACTGTCCAGGATCTAGGAGCCATCCCTCTTGAGCTGATTCTGATGAATAGTCGATGATTGATTGATTGATTGATTGTTCTGCTATCCTACCTAGTTAACTAAGCTGATGGGGTGCTACGTAGGATACTGGATTGATCAATCAATCCGCAATCATTCATCCGAATCAGCTCGAGAGGGTTGGCTCTTCTAGATTCTTATTAAGACAGTCTAGTGCATGATTGATGATATGTATTTCTCTAGCAGATGAAATCAGTTCAAATACACCTCTATTTCAAGTGAAAGTAATTTGCTTCCCCATGAGGCTTCTATATGCGTCGTTGACTGCCTTTCTCTTCCTCTTCCTAGTCTCCTCGTCCTCGCCTATTTCTTCATCCTCATCCAAGTCTTCAGGCCCTGGAGTCTGAGGCGCCCAAGCACGAATCTGCCCATCCATGTGAGAGCTATAGACGGCACCTATCGAGTTGCCGCCGCCCATGACCGGTCCAACCTGGTGTCCGCCGCCGCCCGCTCCGCGCCATACAATGCTTGTTATGCGGTTCTTTCCCATCTGCCCACCGCGAGGCCCGACGGGGTTCGATACACCAGGGCTACGAAGTCGAGTCACAACGTTTCCATCGTGAAGGTCGAGAATGAGGATTTCTTGATCGTTCGGCCAGAACAAGAGTTCATTGCCAGTCGATAAACTAGATGGGGAGACCAGGAAGCTGGTGGTTTTAGCATGCTGGTTCTGAATGAGAGATCCGAAGCTCGCTAAAGTGTTGGCTCCCGTTGCTGCGTCCCAGACTCGAATTCGGCGGTCGAGTCCGGCCGAGATGATGTACCTCCCGTCGTCTGTCCACTGCAAGCCGTTGACCGCGTCATCATGGGCCTGCGCAGAGGCTCTGAAATGCGACATCTGGTCCCAATCCATGCCGGCGGCGGTGGCATGGTTATATCGATGAACGATACCGAGTGAATCCTCTTGGTCCAGCTGTGCGATGACACCGCCAGCGCGACGAATATCCCATACTCGAACTTTTCCATCCGCATGGCCGCTGACGAGTATGTGGTCGTGGCGGGGACTCCATGCTGTCGACAAGACAGGCCCGCCGTGCGCGACCAGAGCCTGGACTGCCGACCCAGACTTCAAGTCGACAAGCCGCACGTTGGAGTGCTGGGTGGCAACCGAGACAAGGAGGTGGTCGGCGATGGGACTGGTCGCGTGGGAGTATATAGTCGCATTCATGTCGAAACTGGCGGAGAGCGCGCAACGCTGGGTCCCCCATAGCTTCAACTTCTTATCGTAGGAACTCGAGAGGAAGGCATCTGGGTCGAACGGGTAGAAGGCCAGGTGGGTGATGCCATGGGTATGTCCCGCCGCATGCTGGTCGCGGGTCGACCGCGCAATGGTGCTCACAGGACGAAAAGTGTATAGCCTGTGAGGGTTTCCGCAAGCCTCGAGATCCCAGATCTTGATGGCGCCTTCTGCGCCGCCCGAGAGCAGGATGCGCCCGTCGAACTTATCGAGCGCAAGGGCGCTGACGCCAGCACCGTGAGCGCGGATGTTGTGTGCGCGCTCGTCTACGCCGGCAGGGTCAGACCGCGGTGCGACGTCGCCATTGAAGCGATACTGCGGCGCGGGCGCAAAGGAACGGACGAGGTCGGTGGTGATGGTTCGAGCGAGGTCTCGGGGATGCAGGTCACCCGTTTCGCGAGCGAGCAGACGGGCCTGCATTCATCTGGGCTGAAGAAGGTGAGCGGGGGGCGGGTCGAATGTGGTGAAGACGCCTGGAGGTTGCACGCAACACGGTAGAATTGAGTGAATCATGGAGGTGTGAGGCCTTGTGGCTTTTGGTGGTGACCGTGATGTCAGCCTGGAGAAGTACTACAGCTGCAGGGTCTCGCGACGGCCCCACATTGGCTCAAATCGACCGCCTCAAACTTCCACCTTCAACTGCTGCAGCAGCCAACTTCAAGGCTTCATCTCGGAAAACAAGGAGGCGGAATAACGCTTGTCGCCTCATTTGACCTTTGGCCCAATTTTCCCTTCTCATTGAACTACCCTGAAGCGCCTTTGTTGCCCGCGTCTTGGACGCAACCCACGTTTGCCAGCCTCAACCAAGCCATGTTCCGTCCTCAACATAGAAGTGCGAAACTCATCACGGCCTGTTCGCCTTCACCTTGAGACTAGGGAAGATCGACGGTTCTGAAACCACACACCGGTACCTCACAGCATTGGGCAGCCATGGACGACCGCAACGACGGCAAAATCGTCGTGCCCATCAGCAAGCTCACCCAGGCTCCGGCGTCGGACGCTTCAGACCATGAGCAGCCTCCGATCCCCGCCACGAAGCGTCGACACGCAACCGTATACGACGCGGTGGCCGGTGAGTCAAAGCGTTTCCCCCATGGCATCACGTGAAGCTCATCGTATGCAGGAAAGGTATCATATAGCCAGGGTCCTCGAAATGAAGAGACCGACCCCCTGCCACCCAACCCAAAGACCATCAAGTACTCTACCAAAGACACCCCCTTGGCGCCAGACGAGGTTCTGTTCCGCCGCAAAGACGCTCCTGAGAGGTACCTGGAACATGACATCTACTTCGCCCACGAACAGGATCTTCCCCGCGCCGGCGAAGGCGTGTTACCCGAGAGCGACCTGTTAAAGGCCATCCATGGCTATGCGAGCACGTTTTATAGTTCAAAGAGCCGTGGTAACCATGCCGGCGGCGATGCGAGTGTGGCTGCGCGGAGCATGGACGAGACAGCCCTCCTAGCGTTTGGCATCCTGCTCGAAGAGGCGGGCAAGGAGGTCCTTGGTCGACGGGGTCACCTAGTCTTTACGGAGGGGGCAGATGATGCTCTCGGCTCGGATACAGGCGGGGACGAGGCGACGCGAGAGGAAGCCCGTATCGTCGGACACCATGATGTTACTCTCCACCGAAAGAGGGGACCGAAGCGACAGAAGGTGGCCGATACCGACGACGACTAAGGTCGGGCTGTGGGAGCCCAACGAGACGAGGGAAACAACTGAACTGAAACCAGTGGCAGTGGCAGTGGCAGTGGCAGTGGCAGTGGCAGTGGCAGTGGCCGGATGTTTGCATGTTGGTCGCTCGCTTTTCGACCACTGACGTTGTGGTGTTGGTTGGTGATCGACATGCCGGCAGGAACCCTGCTTGCTCGGCTTGGAATGCCGCGGGATGGACTCAATCCTTACGGCCGATATTTACAACCATCAACCAGTCCATGACTTCAAAGCGTTTGATACCCAGCTCTAGACTCGGCGAATACAATACAGTCATCGCTATCGACTACCCAGTCGCATTGTTGGCGTCCCTGCGATATGAGATCACATCTTGAGCCAGGTCCATTCCTGTCTTCCCGTTGGCCCGGGTTTTCGAGTTCCGAATGTAATCGTCGAGATAGTCCAACAAGTCGCAGCAACCCGACACCAAACAAGTTCTATCAAAAACTGCCAATCCCGGGATACACGCACGCCGTTGCACCTGCAGCCGCGCGTCTTGCTTGATGAGGCACCGCTCAAACACATAGAACCTCGTAGGGCTTATCCAAACACCCCCACCGAAGTCGCGACTGAATGTTGAACTCGAGACATGCATGGATGGAGTACCGAAAAAGAAAAAATTCCGATTCCACGGAAGACGTCGGGACAGCATTCGGTCCGGGATGTTGCTGGTCGAGCTCAAACCAAGGATCCTAGGGAGGGAGTGGTTCGATCCTTTTCGTCCAACATCGGTACCAGGAAGAGAATACGGAGTAGTGCTTTCGGAGATCGGTTCCTCGGCTCCCTTTCTGTTGGCGGGGAGTGTTCGGAACCGTCATTGCGATGTCAATCATGTCGGTTCCGGGTATGGTTTTCTTCGACGAAACTCGTGCGGAGAGGGGGATTGACATTAGGCGCAATTCTTCCTGAATTGACTTTGGGCATCCACGTCCTATTCGGATATCCCTTTGACTGTCGTAAGGCAACACTTCCGTACCGGGCCCCACATGAGCCAAGCCAAGGCAGAGATACATGCAGTGACATTGAGCTACAACTGATGTTGCAAATTAGCTGCAGAAATAGGGATCGCTGCTGAGTTTAATGTATTTCTATGTTGATCTGAGAAGTGTAAGGACTCATATCGCCACATAAATTTGTGTGAGGTCTAATGTACCTTTCAATTGCCATTTTCTGGTTGGACTAAATCCTTGCTCGTGACCTAAGTGTTGCCTTACGACAGTCAAAGGGATAGCAGTTCATTTTCTTTGGTTCGATCCGTCCTCATTGCAACGTCGTCGGATGATAGACCCGAGTCCAAGTCGTGACTGGGCCAGTGCAGTCCCAGCCAACAAGCAAATCCTTAACACTTATGTCCCCTGACGAACATAATAGAATTGCGACGTCGAGTCAGGAATCATGTTGATATAGGCCCTGGGGGTTCTTCGCCAAGTACGCTGGCGCATACCTGACGAATCCTACAGTGTATCACGTCCATGTCACTTCGAGTACATATCGAACTGGGCTACCCTGGACCTTGACAGAATTGGACTTACTGGCAATAGTATTGCACAACTAGTTGCTGCGAAGTAAGCACTGTATTTGCAGTGACACCTCGCACATGCGTTCCAGGTATCACGATCTATACTAGCTAGAAGCCATGAGCCCAGCACAGAGTGTTTTGCCAGTCGTCGTGTTGTGACGTATTCCACATCTCGTATTAATTTGTGACGCCAAAATTCAACCTGGGGATCTAGTTGTAAGCCACACGCGGCGCATCGTCAAACGAACAAGAACAAAAACAGGCCACTGGAGTCCCAACTTGAAACACAGCCTCTAAGACAAGACATCTGGGTAATTCTCCGCAAGTCAACGTCTTTGTCTTTGACTACGTAATAACCTCCGATCGGGCCATCGTTTCCCCCTACACCATGGCAAGCCACCGACCAGCCTCAGTTGCCGAGTTGGACGCCACGGCCTTTGCGTCCGGGGGTTGACGAAGGCGACGAGAGGGGGCCCGAGTGCAGCGAGTCGGCGAGACGGCCAGCGACGGCAAGCGGACGAGATGAGACCGCCATCATGACCGTATTACGCACTATTTGGTAACTGGTAAGCAGAGGTTCCAAGGAGGATTGGCCCTGTCCTTGACGGAGCAGGGACGGATAAGCTCTCGGCTTCGCCAGCCTCCCATTTCGCTGAGGCGATCTCGACCCCGGACGCGACCTCGACCCCGGACGCGACCTCGAAGTCCTGTGCGGTTTTCGACTAGGATGACGACGGGTACGTACCTGCGAGAGCACGGCATTTAACAAGGATCAGATCATGACAAGCAACCAAGCAACAAGCCACCAGCGCACAGCGAGCGCCTCAACAAGGTCCCGCAGGTCTCACTGACGCAGGCATGCCGCCATGGTTCGGGTCACGATCGCCCGCCGGCCAAGTGTCCCTGGTCGTCAAGCTCAGGTCAGGTGGAGAACGGGCGCAGGTCACGGGGAGGAGAAGCGACTCCATCGCATCGCATCGCAGCTTTTGGCGGTTCAACCGCGATTATCGACAACTTGGCGTTCTGCTGCTGGGGCAAGTAATGCCTCATCACATCACATGGCCCTCCTCAATCTCGGTCAGAGGAGGAGCATGGTCAGAGGGATGGGGACATGGCCTCATCCTGAGCCGTGGAAATGGAGAAGCCACTGCGCCTGCACAGCAAACCCCTGTCGTTGGAAAACACACATACCGCAGTGCAGCGGCGTACTACTTACTTCGTGTGTACGAAGTACGGCGAAGTGCGAAATGCGAAGAGCGAAGAGCGAAGAGCGTGCACAACGCTTGCACGCGCGCCCGCTTTCTCTCTGTCTCTCTGTCTCTCTGTCTCTCCTCCCCCGTCCTTCTCCACATTTCTTGCTTCGTCGAAGCTCAGGCTTGCCCTGTTCCATTGACGTGACGTTGTTGGTGTTGTCGTCAAATATGCTGCATGCATCACCAACACGTGTGACAGACAGATGCAACACCAAATGGGGGCCGCTGAAGAGACAAAACGTTGCTTTTGTACCGCGCTGTGGCGCGCCGATGGCGCCTTTGGCGCCTTGGATTCCCTCCTTCCCACTACGGACAATAAGGTAGGCAAGGGAAACTCCGAATGGGGCTTGATGAAATCATCATGATACATCAGAAAATGGATGAGTTGTAAGTGTCCTCTGGCAACCAACGGCCGCACACTACCCGTGGGTGGCACATTGGCCGTATGGAGTTGCCAATCTGAGGTTCACGGGTAAGCAACATCAGCCTCTGATCATGTGTCGCGTTGATCTGTCCAAAAGGGATCCCTGTGAGGCTGCCTATTGGGCGCTTGGGGGAGGGGAGGACGATGCACGGGAAGCTCGGTGACTGCAGTCCCATGCGTCTCGCCCTCCCAACGTGATGGTGGAAAAGGCCCTCTCACCGGTCTTCATCTCCGTAGTAGGGAGTGCGAGGTGATGGAGAAGCTGCTTTCGTCAGAGCCGTGAGATTTGACATGGGGTCGAGATCGGACATCAGGGTATGGGCAAGGTTTGAACGTGTTCGCGAGTCGCGCCTCGCACGACTGAGGAACAGTAGCACTGTCCATGCGGTGGCTTGAGAGTTGAGGCCTTGCTTATATTTCGTACATACGGCACTTTGGTATGTAAGCAGCGCGAGACGATGATGCGGGTGCTGCCTCTGCATCAATCTTGACTGATCAGTGATCCATGCCCGCGTTTGCAGCATCAGCCGAGCTTAGAACCAACCTAACTCCTCACGGCAGTTGAACTGAACCGAGGGAGTGAACCAGACTTGGGGAGGTAGGACCTAAAGACCCAAAGACCAGGTCAACGGCGCATTCGTCATAGCCGGTCTGCACCGTGGAAGGTGAGTCGAAGTCGCAAGTGTCCCTCTCTGCCATTTGTGCATTGGCATTCGCATTGACATCGGCATCGTACGATGATGGGAAACCTGACTTCAGCCGTTGAATCCGGGGGGCAGGACGCGACTAGTTTCTCTTGGGTGACGCAGGAGGAAGCTTTAGCCGGAAACGGTTGCTATGCCTGTCAACCGTGGTGTCAAAATTGACAGGTCACTATTGAAAGTACCATTTGACTCTATTTGGCGAAAGGTTGTCACTGTAATACCGAGTGGTATAGAATAATCAGCCCCCTCAAGATGACGGAAGAAAAAGAAAGCCGGTCGAGGTCAGTCTAGAAGTGATCAGTGAGACAAGTGCGTCACTTCAAGTTAGGCCTATTCTCAACCAAATGAAGTCGAATCTTAAGCTCTCAGCGACCGCTCCGAGGGGCGGAGCTAGTTCAGCCGCAACTCTAAACAGCAATCTTGGCTCAGATTGTACCAAGAGAATCACGGCGATTGAACCAAGTCCACGGGCCTTCCCAGCCGACCGGTACGCCGATTGACTGGAGCGCCGTACCTGGCAAGCTGGGAGGAGGCGTTGATCATGGGGGGCCGCTTTTTTACTCACCCTGTGTGTTGCCCGTGAACCCGGGCAGTACCAAGAATGCGAAGCTCACCCCTCTAACACGCCAAGCTGGGCCAGCCGTTGAGAGAACTACCACCGCTGGGAGGCAACTAATGTAACTAGCACGTAGCTTTGGGGTTGAGCGCGAGCCGCAAGTCGCATAGATCGGTCAACCGATACACTATGTAACGCTAGATAAGGAGCCCCCCCTGTGGCATTGTGGTGTAGGGACCCTTATTGAGCAATGGCATTGGAGAACAACCCCCAGATCCTGGCAGAGCTGGCCTGAAACCCGGGAGGTGATCCTGGGGACCCATGAGATAGGTAGTTGTCGCGTTGTTGAGACAAGAAGAAAAGAAAAGAAGAAAAAAAAAAAACGTCATGCTAACGCGAACCCGTGCAGTGTACATTGGGGACAGAGAAATTAAAGTTCGTGACTACCGTTGAGAGAGTCGAAATCTGGGAAGCTAAGACGGAACGGGTGGGGGTGGGGAGCTCGGCACCAAGTCCGGCCGTTGGGCAGCAATGTCAAATCGAGCGAAAACCCGAATGATGAGAAAAGGGCTGTATATCTTAAGCTATGGCTGGTACGTAGTTCTAGGAGGCTGAACGGCATCGGGGAAGCCGTCGCTGGCACATAGGTACTATGAAAAACAGGATAAGTGGAACCCGCGATGTACGAATATTCATAGACCCAGGACTAGGAATTCGAGCATAGTGCATAATGTGACAGACAACGACTGTCAGATACATGCTATGTAGTACATAGTCCACCTTTCCAACTGCCGCCTTCGCATGCTCGGGCCAAAGGGAAACCTCCGTCTTCCCCTCTCTTCAAGAAACTTCTGCTTAATCATTACCCTCCTACCTATAGCATCCAGCCTCTCTGCCCGCCCCAAGCGAAATGATTGACCAGGGCATCACGAAACTTCGTGTCGGAAAAACGTGGCTGTACGGTCAGAAAAACTCCGTTTAACTCTTGCCTGACTGCATGAACGGATCGGGGACTTTGCTATTTGGCATGGACACCACTCGTGCATGTTCAAACTCACGACCAGAAAGTTGACGCCCCCTGGTTGGCTCGTTTTGCGAATAGCCCGACCCCGAAATGAGGGGCACGGAGAATGCACACAACACACAGCTGAAAAAAAAAAAAAAAAAGGATGGCATGTCGTCCCTTCTCCTAAAAGGTGGGTGGCGAACGAAAGCACGCGGGAGGGCTGCGACATGCATGTCCCCGTTGCCCAGGATCGTCACCGACGACATGGACTCGGCTCCTCTGGCGTCTCAGGGGGAGGCGGACTTCTGGCGTTCTGCTCTGCCCACCCCTGGCGACGCTTCGCCCAGCAAGTCCCGACCATGTGATCGTACTTCGCAGATGTGTGCGTACTTCGCAGCTCGTCCGTCCCGGTCCCGTGTCGTCGGTGCCTTCCCGCGTCGCCCCCGTGGCGGGTGTGGCGGCTCTCCCGGCTCCCTCACCAGTATCTTACCACTCATCGTTCGTCCATCGTGAACAGCCAGCCAACCTTTGGCTTGAAAAGGCGCGCTTTTCGGCTTCGCGGGGCAAACTGCATCCCGTCTACCACCTCCACTTCATCACGGTGCTCCAAGTCACATGACGGCTATGTCGTCAGGAGACCCCTTGAGAATCAGAAGAGCTTGGAGCATCTTGTTGCCAGTGGTCCATGATCCGCAATGGATCCGCAAGTCTACCAAACAAGACGCAAATGCTCTCCCTGTCCCGTTCCGTTCGGTTCGACCAAGACCCTTGATAACCAATCCTTCCCCCCCCTTGCCCTCCTATCCTTTCTCCCTCCCTCCCCTTGCCCCATCGCCGCTGTCATCGTTCCACTCGGCGACTACGCCATTCAACTAGTTGACGGACTTGCTGTCACCTAGCGGCGTCCCAGAGATCTGGAAACCGCAGAAGCTGACCGCCGCCGTCGCCGGGGGTCGTTCCCGCACATTTTTCGAAGGGTGACTAGATCAAATTGCAAGCAATCAGAAGCAAATGATTCTGTCAGTTCATGAATGGGAGTGCAAATTTTTGAGATAACCACAGGCACCGTACCCGTACTGATACTTCTGACAACCGGGAAGAATCTCTATCCCCACGCCTCTGACGTTGGGAGCGTTCGCTTTCATCTCCTGGTTGCACGCTAGAAGGGCTCTAGAAAGTCCCTATGTCCTGGTTGGTCCAGTCCCCCATCGGTGATGAAAGGACAACCGAGTGATCATTCCACAAGGTGCTCCCTGAGTCCTCTAATCCCCTAAAGTCCCCAGAGGATCCAGAGGATGCTGGATGCTTGCTGGAAGGGAGGGAAGGGTGGCGTCATTGACGGCCCTGCACCTTCTTCAGCGAGAAGAGGGGCCCGGCCGTCGCATAAATACGGCGAAATTCGAAGTCTGCAATCGGCCATATCGTGATCTCCCACCTTGTCTGGATGTCATCGGATCCGCGATGCGGGTCGCTTGGCAAGCATACTGCGTATATCTATGCTTTCCTAGGCCGGCCTGCGGAACTCGGGATACATACCAAACTCAGAAGTGTAGCCGCCCCAGCTAGATAGCGAGGGCATCGTCAAACATCGATGAGAGGATACCAGCCCCCCGCAACCTCAGGCGCAAGTCTCTGGCCCTGGGTTTTGTCCACCTTGGACAGCCCGCGCACCCATGCAGGGCTGTCCAATTTTTTTTTGCCATCAAGGGACAAGTGACTAGCGTGATACATGTGAGTGTGTCCCTTGGCTGGCGACTGAGACGAAGCGGAAGAGAGCTGCGTAGGACATGAGGGGTCGACCATGAAGTATTCGCAGCGCTGGTTACTAGTTGATCGGTGCTCGACATTTTGATGTTACATCTTAGTACTATGTACAGCCCATGTCAATGGCAGGCAGCCAGACAAGCAAGGAAGATGCCACGCCGCAGTGGCCTCTCTGTATTTCTGCGGGGGCGAGAGTGAGTGAAGCCCAGGATTTGGGCTCGGGCTTGGGGAAGTTGGGCATGAAAACGCCACAGAGATAGCCACCTCGATTGATGCAAACCCCGGATCGACATAATTTGCTCACCTGGGCGATCAGGCAGCATTCGAAAGTACGCGATGCCGCAAGCGTATGGAAGTCTGGTAGGCAGAAGCGAAGCAATGTCGATTGTCAGTCGTTCATGGTTGGTTCTGTACATGGCAGAATCTCGTTCCTTGAATTCAAACTGGCACCGCCGTCATAGAGTTGAGTGGTTGACTCGGGCGATTTGGATCCCCCATGCCAGGGTTGGGTCATACGGCAATTCTGATCGAGCGCAGCTTTGAGGCCGTCGGTGTATACCACGGCCGCGCGGGACCCATCTGTGTTTGCAGCTCTGGGGCTCTGGGGGCTCGGGGCTAAAGGCGAACGTCGCATGGAGAGTTTATGCGGCATGTCGGATGGGACACGGGCGGTCTGTTGCTGTCTCCCGAGATGCACGCAATGCACGCGGTGCATCACCCGCCTGTCAGCTTGTCAACTTGTGACCTGGCGAGAATGGCATTCGGCAGACTCGCATTTGTGCAGCAGCCGTTGTTGTTGTTGGTGTTGTCCTAGAACGCCCAAGGCCATACCTGAATCGAGCTGGCTCAGCTCCGGAGATGAAGTCATGTTCCAGAAACCTTCAGTGCAGGGGCGGCGGTTACATGGCGACTTGGCGCCCCGGATGGGACACCACCCTCCTTTGAGGGCCTTGGACTTTTTCTGGGCCCCGTCTACATCCCTCCACGCGCTTTGGGAGGGGTGGGAGATGAAAGCTAGTGGATCTCAACACAGTCGCAAAGCCACATGGAAACTAGGGCAGCTTGTCTAAGACTAAGTCCCTACCTGTGGTACTGGCTGGTACACCGACGTCGGTACGGGCGGTGCTGGCACAACTGGAGACGTGTACCTTGGGGTCGTCATACGTGCTAACAGAGGCGACCCCACTAGAAAAGCGAAGATGCATCGCTGATGCCGAGAAAGTATGTCAAAACGCAATGGATGGTTGAAGGGAGAAGAAGCGGTGACGGGCGATGACGGGTGGAGGCTGACGAGCGTGTGTGAGCTGGATGCTATTTGGAGGAGTCAGCGTTGGCGCGTATGGATTTGATTTCAGCTGTGCCTTTGTAATAAGGTTGTGAGGCATGTAATTAGTTGTTGAAAGTTTTAACTTACTACGGAGGAGCATTTCAAAAGTCCTGTCCCAAGCTAATGACGCCACACCCTCATACCCCAGTCGGTTACCTAGGGATACATAGTCTTCAGGGCGGCCCGCCTACTACCTCCTCTATAGCTCCTATATTTATAGGGATCTCCAGTGGCTGCGGATGCCTATGGCAATCTGCTGGGGGCTGTCTTATGCGCTATCTTCTTTAGCCTTATAGGGGTGCTAAGCCATATAATGTATCCTACGTACCTAACCTCGCTCTGATTGGCTGTTCTTAAATTGTGGCTGAAGATCGGGACACGACTTTTGAAATGCTCCTCCGTACTTAGTGGGTAATTACCAAGGTTGATTCTAGTATTCGTACGGCAGGTACGAAGTATGAGTGTTGCAGGCCCGTCGTCACGGAAGCTGAAAAATATGGAGCCAGCTGGGAGTGATGGAACTTAAAAGTACGTACCGACATTGGCAGTTGCAAACGGTCGGCGATAACTGATTGTACCTGCTAGTACATAGTTGCTGTTGGTCTTTACCGTCACCAGGGTCGTTGGTATTACAAGCGACATGCCTCTGAAGTACGTACTGCGCACTTACTCGCTCAAGTTCCTGAATAATGCTAGGTCATCGATGAAATGGACGTCCATCTTCGCCTACAAGTTGCAACATATTTTAGTTTCACGAGTGTGCCACTGGGAGGCGCGTGCGCTGCTGGAAGCAGGCCGTTAGAGGAGAATGACAGCCTCGACAATGACAGACAGGGCACTGACACGGACGGGCAGTGGCGGGGGTTTATTGCTTACAGTGGATTTATTACCTACATCGTACAGTCGATGGAGAGAGCTTCGGCCACTGGCAGAGTCCAAAGACCCAGTCCGCACCTTTGCCCTGACACCCTGTACCCTGCTTCATGCAATCAGCGATGGTCCCGTCCGCTGCTTCGAAGTTGAAGGTTGGAAGCCCGCCAGACGCTCGTCATCCTGGCCCACTGCTCGCCATTGGGTCTTCTTGCCATCGCTGGCCCATCGGAATCTCCCAGTCCTTTGCCGTGTCGTATCAGGCAACGCGGATGCCGTCGGCGAACCTTTCGACATCTTCTCTTCTCTTTCACTCTGACCGGTGGCTATTCTTGGCAACTCACGCCTCCCGAAAACAGACATTGAGACTCATGAGAGCTGGAGCCATTGGCCAGCCAGCAACACAATCAGAATGGAATTGGCTGCGGCGCCAAGCATGACACAGGACGGTTGTAATACCAACCCAAGCGGGTGGATAGCATACGAATATTGCGCTGAGCACCTGTGCTCTCGTTTGGGTCTACGGCGTGCTGAAGCAATGCAACGCACACCGCATGGTCACCTAACAACGGTGCAGGAACGAGACAGCTTCTGCGTACGTACTGTGTTTGTCAGGTAAACGCGATTATTACCCAAGGACAGCCCTGTGTGGTAATTGCCGGCCGCTGGAAGCCCCGGGACTGTACTACGATGAGATGCCCGGGTAGCCACATACCGATTGGATGACATGAGGCTCATACCTGATCAGCGGTGCGCAGGCCCGTCCGTCTGCGTATCCCGTGTTAGTGGAATAATGGGAGCGATCGACATGGCCCGTTTGCTGGGTTGGCTGGGTCGCAGCTAGCAGCAGTTAGCATGGGCTGTGACTTGCGTCCAAACGACGGTTTTTTCTCTCTCTCTCTTACGGTCGGTCTGGGCGGCTCGGTGCTCTTTGGTTGGCTTTCCTAACGCGGCCACAGAGCGCGCCTACCACGGCACTGACTCGGGCCCTGCGACATTGATGATTTCGATATTGAATCGGTCTTTGGGGACAATGTTGCGAAGAGGTTGAGCTAGTGGAGGTGCTCTGACCGCCTGGTGGCCAGCGAGGCCTGCCTTGCCACCGCCGATGTCAAGGCTATACGACCGATTGAGTAATGGTCTTGGATGTAGCGCGTGTCTCATTTTTTCTTCTCGAACCCTTGGGTTGTTGCGTGGATGGATGTGGAAGGTAGGGTAGACAACTTAAGACAGTACGTATACGTGGAACGGGACGCCCGACAATGAGGCGGGCGCTGGACGGGCTAAGATGACGGACGGGTACCTGGATTTCCGACTTCAGCTCCAACGGGACGGGCACGGGAAGGTACCTCGCCCACAACATGACCCGAGACAGCGCAGACAGAACTGCCTGCCGCCACACGCGGGCGCATCTCAGGTTTTCATCGTCCCCCAGTGGCAGTGAGGGCTTTCAGCTGCGATTGGGCTATTGTACTTCGTACCCTCTTGCGGTTTTATTGCTGACGGGAGCCTTCGCCGCCTCTGACTCGTCGCTCGGGGGTCCTGCCTGGCTCTGTTCTCTGTGCATATGTTGGCCCCGCTTCTCTGTCGGTACTGTCCTGTACAGGCCAGCCCCTCACGTGGCACGGCAGCTCCCTCCCACTCTGCTTCAACATCCCACCACCCTCCCAGATCAGTTCCGTAAGGTAGGTGACCCACGGACCCCAAGTGGACGGGAATATGCTGTAATAATGTGGTGACGTCTACAGCGTTCCATCGTACGGATGACATATTGATGACTATCAAGCAAGGTGGGACGCGGGTTGCCAAGTTGCGTGTGGGATGGGCCATTGCTGATAGCTGAGGACGGACGGGCCCCCATTCTTTCAAGTCACTGCTAAGTATTCGGCCCTCCATGGTATCCTATCCCATCGCAGTGAATCCCTCGCATCCCCCATCCATTCGCGATGACACCAACCTCAGGACTCCCAGAGCGGAAAGGAAAAACAAGAAGGTCCAGGCGTTCCACCCGGTGATCTACGGAGGGCACTACTACGTATGTACTTGGATACCCAGGCTGAATTAGGCCGTGACCTGCTACGTAGTAGCAGGCTTCGCACCTTCAGAGTCTTCACTCTTCACTGCCTATCCGTACTCTGTACCTACTATGTAGCAATCGGCCTCTCGCTCATCCACGAGATCACTGTACCCACTGTAGTTTCGAAACCATAGACATCTAGCGTGGTGGAGCTTTCCCTTGGGCCCGTCGCGCGCTACTCGACGCCCATGGTGCTGCGCGGACTCCACGCCACTTCGGTCTCGTCCTCCACCACCACCACCACCACCACACTCACCAGCCCTCTTCCTTTTCTCCCTTCCAGCCCACCCCAAGCCCACCCATTCATTCCGCGATCCACAGTCTACAGTCCACAGTCCAAGTCGACAGTCGACAGTCTACCACCACTGCCCTCCACGCTGCACGCTGCACGCTGCACGCTGCACGCTGCACGCTGCACACTGCACACTGCACACTGCTCCTCTTCAACTCATCTCCTGCCGTTCCCTGTGCGTTCTCTGGTTAGTCAGTGCAGCACTTGCCTACCTCCATGCGGTAGTAGGTAGTATACATAGTACGTCGGATAGTGCCATCACTTGCTGCTCGCCGAGCATCAAACGGCTGCGCAGCTGGTCGCCTTGTCCGCCACTTTGCATCCTTCCCCATCCGTCTCTTACAAGCTCCATTTCCGTCTCGCGAAAACTTGCAGTGTTTGTTGAGTTGGCGTCCGTTCCTGTCGCATCTCGCGCTTGCTTGCTTGCTTTTTCTCCGCCTTCTGATTCTTCTGTTGCATGCCCTTGACGTACGTGTGTTGCTTTGTTTGCGCTCCCCCTCTCATACGACAACGCCCCCCCCCTTCTTCCTTGTAATAAGCTCCCAAGTTTCCAGCTCCCAAGGCGGCTTGACTCCATCCATCTTGTCTTGGTGCGGCAGTAGGTGACCGACCGACCGAACTTCTGTCATTCATCACCCCTCCTAATATCCACCCTCTGCTGGACCCTTCTCAGTCAGGAAGGGCTGTGTTCTGTCATGTTGATCAAAGGACGGACGGACCACAAATTGAAGCAAAGGCCCAGCAGGCAGAAAGGGCAGCACACAACGTTACCATTGCCGGACCAGTCTCTTACGTACCGTCCCAAGACCACCAACCTTGCTCGCGGACTCCGTACCTGTGGTCACGGCCCCGAAGCCCCAACCGAGTGAGTACCTAACGGCCCTAGCCAAGGCGGTTCCAGGTACAGTGACTTCTCCAACGGTAAGCGTGTGTGGGTTGTCTTGCAAGCCTTGGCCCTTGGGTGGCAGAAACAGAAAAAAAACGGGCTCGCATCGCAGGGGACCACCTCGTCTCTTCGCTCGTCGACATCATCCCCAGTCGCCGCCAGCAACCAGGTTCTTCGACACCCCTGGGCCCTGCTAGCTCCTCCGACTGTCAAAAGTCGGCAGAGTCGGTTCCTCAATTGGTCGTCAGTAGCCTCTCGTCGGTCGCCCACCCCGGCTCAGACCGTCTTTTTGTCTCTTGAGGCTGTTGCGGTCCCCAGTTCCCAGGCCTAGTTCCCAGTCCACAGTCCCCCAGACCACCCCCCCCC